>CAJHNH020002990.1:572677-663259 GCA_905116865.2 Candidula unifasciata
AGTGGAACACCTTTTTTCTACTCTTACAGTCCAATTTTTTATTTTCAAACAGCTTTAAAAGAAGTCAATTTCATCTTGTTTTTAGGTTATTTTTGAAAAATTCACTAAAAATGAAAAACTTCTAGAAAAACTCCATCAAAACATCAAAAGCGCCATCTAAATTTTACTTGTTTATTCTCTAAATAAAGAAAAAACATCAAAAATCTGGGTAAAAAACCATTAAAATGGCAACACGGGCAGGGCCCCCACCCGATACAGTCCTTCTTGTTATTGACTATCCGGGGTTGGCAGTCGTCATTTATGTCTAACACAAAAATCCATTCTGCTTTTTTTTTAAAAAACAACGGTATAAAAAGGAAAACCCTGGAGGGCTGACATGATATTTTGTTTTTTTTACTGTTTTGCTATCCTTCAACACAAATAAAAGCATTCCCCCATGGTCGGGGCCGGTTTCTTCCAAGTTTAAAAAATTTCCCATTTAAAGTCTATAACGACATAAAAAAAATGAGCCTTAAAGGTCCCGGGTACGCCGTATGTTGCTACCGCCGGGAAAAAAAGCCTGGCTAAGGTGGCCAAAATTTACCCAATGGATCTAACTGGTATTAAAAAAATGGTGTATTTTTTTCCACAGTAGAATGGACTTGTTTAATAAAGGAAAGGATATAAAAGGGAAAAAAGTAGTTTAGGGAGTTTTCCCTATAACAAACACAAAGAAAATAAAAGTTGCGGCTATAGAGCCTGCGTCAGCACCTCAAAAATCAAACAAAACCAATGAATAAAACAAAATCACTTAACTCCTATCTCGAAGCGCCACTCGATGTTAGACTGGAAATGATTCCACGTAAACGCACAGCGTCAAAGGAGACATTAAGATCGACATACTTGGGAAATAGACATTTGTCCTACACGTAGTGGTCCCCTCGCTTAATATTTTTAAAGAGAAATAAAATGATTTTCCCCCGAATTTTTCGGGGTATTCGAGAATAGTATGTGCATAGATAAATTGTCCTATTAACGTTCCTCCCCCAACTACAACTTTCGTTGTGGGGGTCAGAGGGTTGTGGGTTTACTGTTCTTTGTAAAAGTTCCGTGGGCCCTTGCTGGTTGGTGGAAAGGGGGGGGGGGGCTTTTGGGTTAGGGTCTTTCTAAATGTTCTGGGTTGTTAAAGCTGTGTCGGGGTGTAGTTTTGAACAGGGCGACATGGGCGCGATGTAACTTGAGACAAGACAACGGGGCACCCTTCTGACGTAGAAAAGTAGGGGACGCATGAATGAAAGGGGTAAACCTGTGTGATGGGCCGGCGATTGACAGACCATAAATGCTGCAACCCCCCACTGCGGCATCGAGAACAAAGTGCCGTTTGGGCTCGCGGGGTAGCACTTCGTCGCATCATCACAGTATCTAGGTAATTCCCCTTTTTGGCGAAAAACCCCGAAAGTTCTTTTAAAGGCTGTTTTGGGGGCGACAATTTAAACTTGGTATTTCGCCAATAATTAGTCCATGATAACCTAGAACTTCTAATCCAGGGAATACTAGTTGAACGTGAAGTCCCTCCAGCATAGCACATACCTGCATGCCATCTGCAAGCGATCAGCTTCGTCTTCTTCTTCTTTCTCTTCCTCTTTTACCGCTGTGGGGTGTCGAGGAGATATAAGGTTCTGTTTCTAGCTCTTCTGGCTGCCTCGACCATATGCACATCGTGCTGTTGTAGAGTTCTCTGGATGTTATCCTTCCATCTTGTTTCTTGTCTACCCCGTGCTCTACGTCCTTTCTTTCTCTTCCATGTATGCTTTGTATGATATGGTGTCACAATGGCATTCTCTCTAAGTGGGCAAAACCATTTCACTTGCTGTCTTTGTATGTAATCCAGAATTGGTTCTGTGCCGACTTGTTCTCTTTTAATCTCATTCCTGATCTTATCTCTTATGGTCACTCCTACAGCCCTTCTCAGACATCTCATTTCCGTGGTTAATTTGATCAGCTACTGTATGATAACGTGAACGTGTGAATGCTCTCTGTGATCAGATGGACAGTGCTACAGTACAGGGTATTGAAAACTCGAAAGATTTATTAACTCTTTGAGTCACAAGGAGCGCATCATACGTATATAGATTCCTATTAGGAAGCCCAATGAACGCATAATGCGCCGATTTTACGTCTCTCTTGACTACCCCTTGGGCCTGTGATGCTAAACCCGTTGGGACTCAAAGAGTTAAGCTGAGTGTGGGTAGAGGGTCTGGTCATTAGTAACGCACAGGGGGGAAAACATATGTAATTTTAATCAGGTTACAACAACCGTTTCAAAAATGGCCTTGACTCCCAAGTCAACCCAGCATTGAGTGGGATACCGGGTGCAGTCCAGGGAAGTAAAAGTGGCCGGCATGATGCTGACAACATCACCCATCTTGTGCCGATTGGTCTATAAAAATATGGGTCTAGCTCTATGTGCCCTATACGCCTAAAGGAGTGAGAAAGGGACCTTTACTTTACTTTACTTACAACAATCGGCGACATCAGTATCGGAAGTCTCTGTTAGGTGCTTGGGGGAAAGGTGGCCGGGATGGGGGGGGGGGGGGAAGGGGAGGGGGGGGACAGCAAGTGTGGGAATATCCCGACAGCAGTGATATCAATTCTTGATTTATTCTCCACTTTGTCTGTGCACAATCCTCTCTTGAACAGCATAACTACATAGACATTGCGAGCTTTTAAGGTTTACTGCTACAAATATCACCTACCACCATTCATCTGTGTGATTTCCTTCTCTGTCCAGTTTATGACTCCAGGTGTCTGTAGATCTGCTTGAATATGATCCCTCCATTTTCTTCGTGGTCTTCTCCTATTAAATTATTTTTGGTATGCAAAATTAGTTATTCTTTTATCTGCCATTCTCTGTATGCCCCAATCAATGCAGTCTGTTTAGTGCCATCTATCAGTGGTGATTCAAACAGGGATTTAAACTAATTATGAGTATAGTTGTTTTTTCTCACTCCCCAATCGCTGTTGTTTGCATCTTTGATGGGTCCAAATACTTGTTTTTAAGACTGTTCTCTAAAGTTTGTTAAGGCTTCGTCTCTTGTATATGTACTCTAAGTTTCAGAACCAAATGGGACAATTAGTCCTGACCGTGTTGTCAATACTGAACAACGCATGAATAAAAGAAGACAAAATAAAAGGTATTTTTAACATAGTTAAAATAGGAGACATTGAGACTTTTACTAAAAACATACTTTACTATAAGGCAAGATCCAGACAAAAGGAAAAACAGGATGTCCAATGAGAACTACTTTACAAACAAGGTATCTTATTAGGTACCTTTTTTGTTTTATTTTATTTTTTTCTAACACACCCCCCCCCCCTTTCCCCACACCATGTATATAATTAAGTATCTTACCCTTGCAATAACCAAAGAATGCAGAACCTATACTGCTCAGTCATGGATTTAAATTTTAACAAATGCTTCCTTGTAAAGATAAATGATTGTTCGTTCTTGTTTATAATTGAACCATTGTTTGTTTGCGTCGTTGGCTGATGAAATCGTTCTAGCCGGAGAGTTCATTTTCGCGTTGCTGATTGTGGTTTTATGGAGCTGACTAGTTCTACTTCTTATTTCATGGACCCACGAAAGAAAAATAGAAGCCTGTGAAATGAAATGTCTAAGAAAAGCAGCGAATAAGACTAGACTAGACAGGATAAAGAATATAGACATTAGAAACACTGTCAAAACTACACCATGTTTAGACTACATAGAACATCAAAGAATGAAATGGTTTGGACATCTAACCAGGATGAATAATGATCAAATAACATCGCAAATTTTCAACCAAAGAAGCTCAGGATATAAGGCAAGAGGAAGACCAAGGAAACGGTGGATTGACGGGGTCTCCGAAACCTGCCAAAAGCATGGCCTCAGAACATCAGATGCTGCCCGCCTTGCTTACGACAGGAACTTGCATCTCCCCACAACGCTTAGCGGCATACGTGGAAGGAAAAAGTAAAGTAAAGTAAGTACTTCTGTTTTTCTTCTATTTTAGCCACTGACCTTCCAAACTCTTCTAGCATTGTCAGCTACTATAAATGTCAGTGTCCGATTAATTTGGTACTTTTTGGTGTGTTTTGGTACCTTTTCAATACAAATTTGGCACTGTTCCAAAAACATTATTTAAAAAAAAAAAAAGCACACCAGAAAACAATAGGCATCCATCCGGATAACTACTCACGTCACTAGCTCTACATAATTATGTTAGCTCTTCGTTTGCAACCGTGGAAGGGGCGGAGCGCATATGGGAATCTCCCGACTGAGGTGAACTCATTTCCTGATTCATTGCTTTATTAAGCTACATGTCACTTGCACTAAATATACTTAGTTCACTGGCAACACTAGCGTACAAATACACATAAATAAATGATTCGATACTGATGAACCATCGCGCCTTCGGTGCTTTCTCCTACAGTACTTGTTCCTTGTACACAGGCGCCTGCGGCAACTGAGCTACTCGCAAAAGAACACATTCCACAAGCAACAGTTGTTCACAGAAGAGACAAGAAAGCTGACCACTGTCATCTGGGACATAATGTGTTGACGGCGTAGATAGAACCCGACACAGTTTTCAGCAGGATGTGAACAGGCGTTGAAGGAACATTGGACAGCCCACGGGAGTTGAGTTGAGTCAAGAATTGACATCACAGCTCTCGGGGCATTCCTATGCGTGCCCCGTCTTCCTCTTCAGCAGCCAGCGCAGAGTTTCGATACTGGTACCGGTCACAATCTGGTTAAATGTCCGTCTTGCCTTTCCTCTGAGTGTAGTGAGCCAGCCAGACCCTTTGGTTACATCCAGGTGCCTCATTCTCTCCAGGCCAAAATAATCTTGTTTCTCTACTTATTCTGCTGCTTCTTTCCAAAGGGCCTTGACCACATCTGCCTTGTCGTGTATCAATTCACCACGCAGTGGTGCAGATCCAGCCAATCTGCCTGTTCATTACCCACCGCCGACATGGCCTGGAGAAAAGATCCAAAGTAGGCTCACTACCCGTGACCTTCCCACGGGAACTAATTCGAAATAACGCGGCCAAACGAAATAGGGTGACAATCATGAGTTGTTCTAAAATCTCACTTTCAGCTGGTGAACAATCTAAAAAATCATTTCCACGGTGAAATCATACTTCATTCACTACAAGCCCTCATGCCAGTAACTGTGACTAATCGTTCGTATGTTTTCATTCAACAGTTGTCCCAACCCCACTTCTGAATTCGCTCGGCATTTAACTGGAACAAAAAGCACACTAGTTAACTCTAGGTGATGGTATTGTTACCACACTGCATGCTGAAATACGGTCATGATTACAGACAAGTAGTGTCAGAATTCACACATTCAGAAAAATAACATCATGGCCATCGCCGTCTGCCTGTTGGTGATATCTGGTACTGGGTGCACTCTACTTTGCTCACTCTGAGGGTAGGACTCCTTCGCAACATCCCAGTTCCTTTCACGTTAAAGTTAGCCGCATACCCGTTACATTTAAAGCTGGAGCCGCTCGTACTAGATATTAAAGTACCGCTCCAAGCCACAAGTTTTGGTGCAATTAACATTTCTTAGCCAACATAATTGGCACAAAGACACCAGACTACAATTATAACCGAGACTGCTTGCAGCAGGTTGAACATGGTCGTTTGTTTGTTTGTTTTATTACATAAATGGATGGATGGATGTTAGCTGGCACAGAAACAGAGCAAGTATGGAGAACCCAGGTATAGCGAAGCTGAAACCTCGACTAAGACTAAAACTGCAGACACGGCCAAATTGTCTTTCTTGTTCTTTCACTGCGCGGGACTTCTGGGTGCTTTCAACCCATTCTAGTCGGAGTACCATTCATATACCAATAGAAATGCAAGTATATGCCGCATGTAGACGTTTGGCGTGTCACGCATGCACCTCAAAAATCCATCACATGGCTTTACTTTACATACGGTCCAGCTTCGCTATTTAGCTATGAGATGAGGTGAGCAGTCCCAGACCATATTCCATCACCAAAATAATCGGTTGCCAGTAAAGCATGTACAGCATGACTGCAGGGCACAGCCAGTAATACTGACTTACGGTGCAGAAACCACTACTTGTGCTTCAATAACTTCTTTAGACGTGAAGGCTCTATCGTATCAAGTGGACAGTGCAACAGAACAGAGTATCCGCCCCTTGCAAGACTAATTCAGCTTTAGTGAGCAGGGTTTCTAGAAGATATGAAGTACTGAGGCAGACACATGGGCGGATTTTTAATCAGGTTACAATTGGTACCGTTAGCTTGCAGACTCTGTTGATTTCTGAGGAAAGCATGTGTTCTGTTGGGCCAATATATGTCATATAGGGCTCAGTGTATTCTTCCATTGGGTTCTATCCTGTGTAATCTCTTTGATATCCTAGACGGAATCCAGTACAGCACTTTTGGCCTCTCTCATCAATGTCTGTTTTAGATGCAATTGGTGGAGAAAGAAGATTATTATGGCCTGGAGAGAATGAGGCCCCTGGATGTAACTAGAGTGTCTGGCCGGCTCACTACACTCAGAGGAAAGGCAAGACAGACATTTAACCAGATTGTGACCAGTACCATCAGTATTGGAACTCTGCACTGGCTGCTGAAGATGAGGACGGAGCATGCATTGGAAAGCCCTGAGTGCTGTGATGTTAATTCTTGACTCAACTCAACTGTCTGTTTTAGGGCTTGTTTAGACATCCTCGCTTTTTCAGTTTCCCTATGAGTGTCCATCTGGTGATTCTCTGATCATTTTTTCTCTCAGGTTGTGTCCAGTGTTGCATCATCATTTTTTGTCTTACAACACTTGACCAATATGGTGCTAGCTTCTTTGTCTCATAACACTTGACCAATATGTTGCTATCTTCTTTGTCTCATAACACTTGACCAATATGGTGCTATCTTCTTTGTCTCATAACACTTGACCAATATGGTGCTATATTCTTTGTCTCATAACAGTTGACCAATATGTTGCTATCTTCTTTGTCTCATAACACTTGACCAATATGGTGCTATCTTCTTTGTCTCATAACACTTGTCCAATATGGTGCTATCTTCTTTGTCTCATAACACTTGACCAATATGGTGCTATCTTCTTTGTCTCATAACACTTGACCAATATGGTGCTATCTTCTTTGTCTCATAACACTTGACCAATATGGTGCTATCTTCTTTGTCTCATAACACTTGACCAACATGTTGCTAGGCAATCTTCTGGGAAGAAAAAGGTGACAAAGTAGGGAACTGATCACCACCACCCCCACGAAGCCATGGCCTAGCATTTATGGATACTAAACACTTCAGACCCTGACAGAGGCCACTATGACAGAACCACCATTATCTTTACTAGTATCAAGATTTAAAAAAAAGAATAATAAAAAAACAGACTAAACAAACTTTAAATGATTCATTGTATTGCTTTCACCCCAAAAACATTTTTTTCATTTATAAATTTTGATTCAACATTTTCAAGATCTCTCACAAGATAAACATTCAAAACATTAATTACAATATAGTTTAGATAAATATATAAATTTATAGCTGTAAAGTGTCATTTATATACATTTATCATTATATATAAATGAAACACTTTATTATGTCATGATGGGATTTCCGTGAACTGGTGACATTCAACAAACAAACATGGTGCCACATTTTTCGTAAACAGTTTGATTTTCAATAAAGAAAAAAAAAATAGAAACTTGTCTCCCCAAAAAATGTATTATAGGTACCTCATTTCATGAACCCGTTGCTATGCAACCACTAAAGGCTTGGTGAACTATAAAGTCATTAAAAAAAAAAATTTTTTTTTACAACTCCCTCCCAAATGCTAATTATAGTTTAAAAAAAACTAATCACAACCGGTCCTCCTAAACACTGCGCAAATGCAAGCAGAACCAATGCTTCCCACTTGGCCTGTAAGGTATGGCCAAGCAGCAAAAACTGATTTTTGATCTTTACTGGGATTTGTAGCAGATGACAAAGCCAATTTATAAGCCTTTTGAGGGTGAACAGTTGAAGTGTTCTTTATGTTATTTATAACAAATTCTAAACAGTTGGTAAGTTTAAAACAAACGTAAACTCAAAATAAAACATGCGTATAGGTCATAGAAGTTTCAATTGGGCAGGTATTGTCATCTCACAGCATTTTATTATCTTGAATTTGGCACACAATTATGTAAAAATAACTACACAAGTAAAAAACATAAACATTTACTTGAAGGGCAGTGATGTAGATTCTACATAACAAATATACTATTGTTAACCTTACATAGTCAAGTCAGGTGAATACTAAGTGTGAGAAATATAATATGAAGATAAGCATTGATAAGACAGAGGAAATGGTAATAGGTAGACAAGAAGAAACCATATCAATTCAAGTAAATAACATAGAAATAAAACAAACGAGCAAATTTAAATATCTAGGGTCAAAAAGGAACATACGATGTGCGAAAGCAAATCAGTTTATGGGACAATTAACATCGCTTCTGACGCATAGAAAGATACCTCTGTCAACTAAAGCAAATATCATAAGAACAGTTTTCTAGTCGACATTGTGCTACCAGTGCCAAACATGAATCCTTACTACAACTAGTGAGCGAAAGATGATAACAACAGAGAAATGTCTTAGAAGGGCTGCCGGTGTAACAAGAAGAGATCAAATCAGGAATGAAGAAATTAGAAGAAGACTAGGACTGAAACCAGTCATACAATTCGTTAAAGTGAGGTGGTTTGGCCATCTGACAAGAATGCCCTGGTACCAACTGCCACAGAGAGCCACGCTGAAGAAATCTAATGAACATAGAGCAAGGGAAAGACCATGCAAGAATCGGAATGACACCATCAGGAGCAACCTAACAGAAATGAATACCAACTTGAACAATGCATTGGAAAAAGTGCACAAACGATCCTTACATCCCCCCCCCCCCCCACACCTCGTGAGGTAAATGGTGGAAGAGAAGAAGAAGAAGAACATTACATAATTATGCAAAAAAGAGGTTCAAAACACTGAGTGGAGAGAGATAAAAAAAAAAAAACTACAATAAATGGCAATGCAATGACAAGGAAAAGCAAAGAAAATAATAACACACTAAACTTTGTTTTAGTGCAAGATTTTCCCATAAATGCTCTATTCCTATCTTCAGCAGCCAGCACAGAGTTTCAATTCTGATGGTACCGGTAGCAGTATGATGGCATGTTTATTTTGCTTTTCCTCTTGAGTAATGAGTGTCAGCTAAATCGCCTGGTTGTTCCTTGCTGCGCCATGCTTTTCAGACTGTGATCTATTTGTTCTTTGTTCACTGTTCCTTGCTGCGGCATGCTTTTCAGACTGTGATCTATTTGTTCTGCGTTTGCTGTCCAGCACTATGCCATGCTTTTCAGACTGTGATCTATTTGTTCTGCATTCACTGTTCAGTGTTTAAAAAAAAAAAGAAGCCTTTAATACAGTAACAGAAGCATATGATAATAAAATATGAAAACATAGTAACATAAGATTTCAGTCATATAATAAAATCACACTTCAATATTATCAAGTAAACTGCCAAGAAAGGAAAAAAAAGGCCACATGAAGTAGTCATTTGTCAAATTTCAGCATCCAATCAAAAATCAGAATGTTTTTAATAAATAATTGCCACTGACAAAATTGCTAGTCAGTGTAGTATAATTCAAACAGAAAGCAGGCATACAAATATGTTGGGTACACAGGTAATCTTCAGTAAAATGAGTTTAGTTTAAAAAAGTAATTAAAATATGCAGATCCTAAAACATATACCAGGTAATATTATGGAAAGTAACTGTTGGCACTTTTTGGTTTTTCTAGATGATAGTGTTGTTTTGTGCTATGAGGAGGCATGGAACTCCCAGCCCATGGCGAGGTCGAGTGTAACTAGCAATAATAATATAATCAGTTGTCGTTATGCCTAGTGGCACATGAGGCTTCAGAGAGGACTTTCCATGCTTTCCTGTCCTGTGCAATCTTCAGTGCAGTTTTCCATGTCAAAGATGCTCTTGTAGAGTTGGAGTTTCATTCCTCTGCAGTAACTGTTGCATTTCCAGATTTGCCTCATTCTTCCAAAAGCAGCTCTAGCTTTGTTCAGACGTGACTGTATGTCTTCTTCGGTCCCTCCCTGCAGGGACACCACACTGCCAAGATATGTGAAATGTTCTTCATTTTCAAGAGTTTGGTTATTCATGGTCACTGGTTGTTGGTTTGGACTGGTTGTTGGTTTGGACTGCTTGTCATGATCTTAGTTTTCTTTGTATTTATTCCCAGACCAACTAGCAAGACCCACATGTATTAACTCATTGAGTCCCAGGGGGTTTAGCATCACAGGCCCAGGGGGTAGTAAAGAAAGTCATAAAATCGGCGCATCATGCGTTCATTGGGCTTCTAGGTAGGAACCTTTGAAAATATGATGCGTTCTTTGGGACTCAATGAGTTAAGAAGATTTCTCCACAAACACAGCATGGGATTTCAGGATCATTGTTGCCAGTATATGCATTTACTGAGCTTTTTCTCTGACATTCAGCTCTCATCCTTTCTGCAATCATTTCTTCCTTCGTTCCTATTTCCTTCCTGACTCCCCCCACCCGGCCTGTGGCATTTCCCCCCACGAATTTTCCCTAGCATAACGGTGCCAGCATAATGACACTGGCCGGGTTTAACAGTTTACAGCAAGAGAATCAACTACACTGCACTGGCTTAGACAAGATGGGTGATGTGGTCAACCGGTAATAACACAAATCTACAAAAGCTTTTGAATTGAAATGCTACAGAAAAATTCATAAAATACCACGGACCAAGAAAAAGAAAAAACATCAATATCTTGCATGCCGGAAAACATCAATATCCTGCATGCCTGAACATGAGGAAGAACTGGCTTGTAAATAGCATCCTCTCCCAAAAGCTGAGGTATTCTGTACAGGATCTTTGTAAAATGTGAACCGATCGATGTAAACTGTGAAACAAATGTTCACAATGTGAGGCAAAGCTCAAGGAGAATTCCAGGTACTAAATAATTCTTATTAACAGGAAATTGGTTGGGTAATGACATTTTACAAGTTAGACAGGCTCCATATCAAGAAAAAAAAAATGAAGAAAGATCTCTCTCTCTCTCCAGAGGCTGGCTGTAGGTTATTCTGTTTTTTTTTTTTTTAAATATTACATGGACTGGCCTTGTTCCCACAGCACAACTCCAGTACCTAATCTGACAGCCTTGAGTGCAGCCTTTTATCAATTGAATAGCTATTATACAAATGTCTAATGAAATTTGAACAGCTAAAGCATACCATGGTCATTTTGGATCTGAAGCTTCTACTTCATTATCCAAGCTAAGTTTATCCTGTGGATCTTGTGAGGCAGACATCAGTGAAGGTGAGGACATGATTATGTAGGGTAAGTCATAACAAAAGCTATGTAATTTTTGACTTTTTCAATTTGGATGTTTTTTCTAGATCTATTCCACAAAGATTTAGATCTTTTTAGATATTTTTTGACACCGTTTTGGATATTTTTTGTCAAAGAAAAGTGGCAACACTGATACTAGGTAATATTATGAAAAGTAACTGTTGGCACTTTTTGGTTTTTCTAGATGATAGTGTTGTTTTGTGCTATGAGGAGACATGGGACTCCCAGGCCATGGCGAGGGCGAGTGTAACTAGCAAGACCTACCTGTATTAGGAAGATTTATCCACAATCAGAGCATGGGATTTCAGGATCATTGTGCCAGTATATGCATTTAGTGAGCTTCTTCTCTGAAATTCAGCTCTCATCCTTTCTGCAATCATTTCTTCCTTCGTTCCTATTTCCTTCCTGACTTCCCCCCCTCCACCTGGCCTGTGGCATATTTTCCCCATGAATCTACCCCAGCATAACAGTGCCAGCATAATGACACTAGCTGGGTTCAACAGCTTAGAGTCAAGCGGATCAACTACACTGCACTAGGTTAGACAAGATGGATTATGTGGTCAACTGGCAGTAACACAAATCTACAAAAGCTTTTGAATTGAAATGCTACAGAAAAATTCATAAAATACCACGGACCAAGAAAAATAAAAAAAAAACATAAATATCCTGCATGCCTGAACATCAGGAAAAACTGGCTTGTAAATAGCATCCTCTCCCAAAAGCTAAGGTATTCTGACATGTCACAATTCCCAGGGATCTTTGTAAAATGTGAACCGATCGATGTAAAAGCACAACTCCAGTACCTTATCTGATAGCCATGAGTGCATCCTTTTATCAATCAAAGAGCTATTATACAAATGTCTAATGTGAATGTGAAAGCTAAAGAGAAAAGAGTTTAGTTGAGTCAAGAATTGACATCACAGCACTCTGGGCTCCGTCCTCATCTTCAGCAGTCAGCGCAGAGTTCCAATACTAATGGTACCAGTCAAAGCCAAAGAGAAATCACCACTTTAATCTCCTATCAAAAAGTTTACAAATAGTCAAAGTAATAACTGACTTAGATGCTAATTAAACTTCACAAAAAATAAAGTAACATGATGTATAATGAAAAGACAAAAATAACACATAAGATGTAAATTAACATAAATTATAAGGCATAAAACAACATAACATGATGTCAAATCACTGAAAGGAAAACAAGATTAAGCATGACATTTAGGAACAAACTTTCTATCACATAAATACAACATTCACATAACATTAACAAATACATAGGTACAGGCTGGCATTATTTATGACAATAATATTATTTTAAATAATGCGAACAGAAAAAATTTACTGCACAATTTATTGCCTCACAAGAGTGAACACATAATTAACCTAAGACTTCCGTTGGAAAGGTGTATGTAACAAAAGAAAATGTCATTTGCATATTTTAGATGAAAGAATTCCTTTCCTGACTGCAGTGAGGATATGAACGTCTTTAAATGGCAGAAAAATACAATAAGTCATCTGTGAGCTTTACAGATCCAATTACACACAACTAATAAGTCACTCAAGTAAAGGTCCCTTTTCCACACCTTTAGGCGTATAGGGCATATAGGGCTAGACCTATATTTTTTATAGACTAATCCGCACAAGACAGGTGATGTGATCAGCATCACGCCGGCCACCTTTACTTTCCAGGGACTGCACTCAGTACTCACTCAAGGCTGGGTCAACCTGGAAGTCAAGGTCATTTTTGAAACAAGTCCTGCTCTGCCAGTATGCGACCCCCGTGACCTTCCAATCCGCACACGAGCGTCTAGCCACTACACCATGGCGACCCCCACACAAAAATAGAAACAATCATAAATGGTTCTGTAAAGTTAACAAATACTTTTTTGTTGTTTTAAAAGACTACCTATTGAGTTGATGTAACTGTAGGAATACACCTGATGAGATACAGAAGAGATAAGGCAGGCAATCAATTGTACAATCTATTGTTTGTATCTGCATTATTTACATTTGCAACAGGGAAAACACTTGTTTTGAATAATATTATCACTGTCATGGGTTCCACAGTGTTCTGCATTATAAATATGAGTATGTTGATTATGAAAGCTCAATGAGAGTTTCATTGCATGTACATTGAACAGTTTAGTTCTGTTCAGTCAAAATTTAAAATTTAAAAACTTTTTACCACCAAAAAAAAAAAAAAAACTGAAGTGAATTTTGGCTCAACTCTTTTGGTACCATGCTGCTCATCATACATTCATGAGCCAATCAAAGACATAATTCTTTCAAATTAGAGAACCATTTACTTGTGAATCCTGAAACGTAAATTATGCCATAATCTGCAGAAGATGCAACAAGGCATACACTGGGGAAACCGGCAGGAAGCTAGCTGAGCGATTCCAAGAAAATCTCCCCGATACTGAAAAGAAGACACTTAAACCAATCTCTCTACATTTTAACAGCTCTGATCACAGAGGCAAAAATGATATATCTGTCGCAGCGATAAAATCTTGCTCTGGTGATCATACCACACACCTCACTTTGGAAAACCACCTCATCCAGTCTTAGTGTTTGTTCTTAATGTCCAGAATCCCTTCATACAAACAGTTTTACTATTACCACACTATTTTTTAATTTTATTTTTATTGTATAATTTGTATGCTTTTTTTATTTTATATTATTACTTTATTCCGTCTCTTATCAGTACCATTTATGGATCATTAACAGTTGTATTTCTACTATTCTTTTATTCCCACTAATATTATATATTATCACTTTTACTTTTACGACAAATTTTTTTTCTTGTTTGACCTTTAATTTATTTTATTTTTCCACATCACCTCTTGTTTAAATAGTTTCTTTTGAGATCCTTTGGTACTCTCCCCTTTGTTACTGTTGCATAGTTCAGTTCATGCTGAGAAAGACCTCCCGCCGAAATGTTGATTTGTGTACGTTTTTCTGCTTCCCCATTTCGTTAAGCTTTTTAGTCACAGTTCACTGGATTAATCAGAGACCGTTGATATTTCTGATTCTTCTCCTGCTGCAGACATTTGTTGCATTAACACATTATTGTGAAGTTTTTCTTGTGCTGAAAGTATTATTTCATCTCTTCCAGATTCAAAGACAGCTACTTACGATATGTTGAGTGTTGGGCTAAGAACTGATATCACAGCACTCGGGGCATTACCATAAGTGCTGAAATCTCCTCTTCAGCAGCCAGCGAAGAGTTCCAATTCTGATGGTGCCAGTAGCAGTTTGCTTATACTTTCTGTCTTGCCTTTTGTTTGAGTGCCGGGTGTTGACCAGATCCCCTGGTCACTCCTAGCCTTTTGTTTGAGTGCCGGGTGTCGACCAGATCCCCTGGTCACTCCTAGCCTTTTGTTTGAGTGCCGGGTGTTGACCAGATCCCCTGGTCACTCCTAGCCTTTTGTTTGAGTGCCGGGTGTCGACCAGATCCCCTGGTCACTCCTAGCCTTTTGTTTGAGTGCCGGGTGTCGACCAAATCCCCTGGTCACTCCTAGCCTTTTGTTTGAGTGCCGGGTGTTGACCTGATCCCCTCGTCAATCCTAGCTGTACCATTCTCTCCAGACCACAATGATCTGTTCGTGTCTCTACACTGTTCGCTTGCTCCCATAGTGCCTTGACCACATCTTACTTGCCCTGCACAAAGTAACCACCCACTGTTGCAGAAGCAGCCAGTCTGTTTGTGCGTTTACTTCCCAACACTCCTGCATACCCAAGAGAAAATATCCAAAGAATGCTTATTATAGGACCATGTCTGCCTCCAATTTTCTTTCTTTGTGAGTTAGTTACAACACAACATATATGTGCTGCAGGTTCTTAAGCCAGTGGAAACCTGCTGTGACTTTCAAGATATAAGGGGTTAAAGTAATTAAAGGCCAAGGGCCCATACCGAAAGAGTTGAATTTAGTTCAGTATGACTGAACAGTTCACAAATCTGGGGACATGATTATCAGTATAAGTTGATTATAATAGCTCACCAATGGTTCCATTGTATATGCATTCCCCGTGCAGGTTGTGGGGCTCCATATTGCAAACAACAGGCCCACTGTCCCCCCCCCCCCCCCCCTTTCCCAACAAGTATGATCTAAATTAATTAGTAGTGTTTCCTTTTGAAGTCAGAGTGCATCTGCCTGAGAGGTGAGCAACCAATAGTCTGCTTACAAATCAGCCAGATCTGTAAAACAGATGTGCACTCAAAACTCAAGTTGTGGAATCTGACTTAAAGTTCAGAGGTGGACTAACAATCAAAACTTTCTGCCAGAGTTAACAGCCGGTGAACATTAAGAAGAAGAAGTAAGTGCAGGAGAGAATTAGACTCTACTAAGCCAAACTGGAAAACAAACATTCAGAAAATCTGGCAACAGTGTCAGTTAATTTTCTCAACAGATATCAGTAAAGATTATCAAGAGATGTTGGCGGTGAAGTTTCTAAACAGATATTGGTATTTTCCCCAATTAATATTATTGAAAAGTCTTAACAAATCATGACGGTGAAGGTTCTGCACAGATATTGCAGATCTTTCTCAATACAATTCAGCAATCATATTTCTCTCCTACCCTACCTCCTGACTCCTAAAAAAACAAAAACATAACAGAATACAAGCACGTTTAATATATATAGAATACATTTTGAAATATTTACAAGTGTATAATACGCATCAGTATACTGTACATAGGATGAAGACAAGTGAAGGTATAGTTTGTGAAAAATAAATGTGTCTCAACACTGAAGACCAAGCATGAAGTGTATATTTTAGACAGAAAAAGTAAATATGAGGAAATTATAGCAATAAAAACAGAAAAACAAGCTATTTGACAAGGGTTAAAAACGCAGTCAAATAAATATTCAGTTAATTCTTTAAAAAAAATAAATAATATTAATGAATGCATAATTTAATTTTATATACTGACCTTATTAACTCTACCTCACACATTAGCAATTTTCTCTATTTCTATTTTGGTCATGAGCTAGTAGGCTATCCATATTTCTGAAACAACCTGTAAAACTGTGTGAGTTCTACAACTGTTATCTATTCCTCTCAGTTAGATACCTCATTTGACATAGAATGCATCAATAACATAACTGTTATTGAATATTGCAGTAACATAACTAAACAGACATAGCAGTAACCAAATGTTTACAGGTCTCAGCATTAAAAGAACTTTTACAGGAGATAGTGATAATATAACAGTTATATTGCTCAGCAATAATTAATATAAAGACAAGTGTTGACATACACAGTAATAACAGAACCATGACTTGACACACAGTGGTAACTATTACTGATTCACAGTAATAACATAACAATTACCTAACATGCCGTAATAACATACATTCTGCATGACAATAACATCTGTTACATGACTTATAGTGACGACATAACTGTTACATTACATAGCAGTACAAAGCTGTTATTAAAACAAAACTAAAATTGTTACATGATGTAGTAAACCCAACTGTACACAAAAAGTTAAAAAGTAAAGATCCCTTTTCACGCCTTAGGCGCATCGGGCATATGGAAAAAGCATCCCATATTTTTACAGACCAATCGGCACTGGGTGGGTATTAATGTGGTCAGCATTACGCCGGCCGTCTTTACTTCCCAAGGACAGCTATCCTGGTACCCATTTTAGGCTGGGTCGACCTGCGACATCCCATACCATGATAAAAATCCATGCAGCCAGCAGTGGGTTTCGATCGCGGTACGTTGGAGTACATAAAAAGTAAAGGACCCTTTTCCATGCCTTTAAGTGTCTTGGACATATAGGGCCAGGCCTGTGATTTTATAGACCACTCGGCACTGGTGGGTGACGTGGTCAGCATCATTTTGGTCACTTTTACTTCCCAGGGATTTACCCTGTACCCATTTAAGGCTGGGTCAACCTGGAAGCCAAGGTCATTTCTGAAGAAAGAAAAAAAGTCCAGCTGACAACAGTTCAAAACATACGGTAATAACAAAGCTTAGTTAACATGTAGTAACACCTAACTGATACAAAATATAACAACATAACTGCTACAAGATGTAACAATAACATGATTGTTACATGACAAACAGTAAACACACACATGTTTTATAATGTAACAATAACATAACTGATGACATACAGTAATGACAAAACTGTTACTTGAAAGGCAGTTAACATCATAACTGTAACACCATGCAGCGACAACAAAACTGTTGCATGACACACATTTGTAATCTGTTATATGACAGAGTCAACATTTGCTTGGCACATGGTAAAAGTGTTTCCATAAAAATGACCAATAATTTGTGACATTTTAGGCTCACAAATATTCCAGGTCCCACAATACACATGTAATTGAGAACTAGTTCTGTGCTGACATTTTCTGTTATCAGCCAGTACTCGCCGTCTTACTGTCTCAAATAATTCACAGAACAATTCTGGAAATAGCTTGGTAGCCATTTTATGTCCATTTAAACCCAGCACAAAGAAACACCTCATATAAAGCATATTCATTCCCACACTGTCCTACCAGTGCCAGATATGGTCACTCACAACAAACCAGAAAAGAAAATTAATAACCGTGGAAATGAGATATGAGAAGGGTTGCAAGAGTGACATAAAGATATGAAGCCAGGAATGAGATCATAACAAAAAAATATCAGCATAGAACCAATTCTAAATTACATACAAAGGCAGCAAATAAAATGTTTTGCACAATTAAAAAAAGAGAATGTTTTATGATGCCATACATCATGCTAAAAAAGTAGAAGGACGTAAAGGAAGACCAAGAACAAGATGGAACGATAAAACCAGAGAAGCTCTTACTAAATTCTTCTGCTTTTCTAGCCTCCAGTGAAGCACAGACCCTCAACCAGCTCACGCCAAGTCATCTTACTAAATGATCAGTCAATATTAGAGCTCTCTCTGGGCAAAGATTAACAATTATCTGCTGCTAAACTAGAGACTGATAACAGGAAACTACCCATCATTTTTTGGAGAAACATACTGCAAACTGTTTGCTTCAAAGTGGAAAAAAAAAAAAAAACTTTATGAATTGAAACATGAAGTTAACTACTAAATTGTGGAAATATAATGACAAATGTTCTGCTTGTTTTGCAACAAATATATTGATATATACTGACAGAAATTTAACAAGAAATTATGAACTCTTTAATCCATCATCTAATGTCCCTGAGATTTTTTGCTGAAGTACAATAATTTTTTTTTATGACGGCTACGTTAATATTGGGAGGAAGTCATCATTTGTTGTTTAAAGGCTATGAATAGTTTCATAATATCCATACACCAAGGTTTAAAGTCAGCTGCAAGCAACTTGGCAGCAGATCACTTTGTGCTGATTTTGATAATGATGACAGCGTTGATCTGTTTAGAAAGCAACGGCAAACTACTGAACAAAAAGAAAATCATAGAGTAAAACCACAAACAGCCAAAGAATGTTGGTGTTGGCTTGCAATGTTTCGTAAAGGAAATGCAACTCATTTTAAAATCATCATCATCAAGTGCCTTGCCAGCTGGCCTAGGCGTTCACAGATCTCAGTCTGTGATATTCTGGATCAATTCTACTGATGATTTCTCCATGCAACTGTCTTAAGCCATCCACCATCATTTCTCTTGATCTGCTTCTGCCTCTTCTACCAGTGATCTTTCCAGTCGTCACAATATTTTCCAGTGCTCTTTTTCTCATTACATGACCACAGAACTTTGTCTCCTTCTCACTGTTGTAAGCTGCCTTTGCCTAGCCAATTCTGCTCTTAATTTCTGTCACACACCGTCCATCTGATGTTATGAATGTTCCCAAATACTTGAATTTATTGACTTGGTTAAGTACTTTCCCTGCTATTGCTATGTCACTTGTTGGAGTTATCTTCTTCTTTGCTAAAACCATTGTTTCTGTTTTTTTTATATTCAAGGAGAGTCATTTTTTTGGGCACTCTTTAGCAGAACAATATCTAACAGTTCCTCTAGGTCTTCTGCTTTTTAGCTATTAACACTGTATCATCCAGTTCCTCTAGGCCTTCTGCTTTTTAGCTATTAACACTGTATCATCCAGTTCCTCTAGGTCTTCTGAATTTTAGCTATTAACACTGTATCATCCAGTTCCTCTAGGTCTTCTGAATTTTAGCTATTAACACTGTATCATCCAGTTCCTCTAGGCCTTCTGCTTTTTAGCTATTAACACTGTATCATCCAGTTCCTCTAGGTCTTCTGAATTTTAGCTATTAACACTGTATCATCCAGTTCCTCTAGGTCTTCTGAATTTTAGCTATTAACACTGTATCATCTGCATAACAAAGATTGTTTAGACTGTAACCTTTAACTAGTATTTCTGGTCTATCCTTGATCTCCCTCATTATTATTTCACTATAGAGAGAGAAAAGATCCGGTGACAAAACACATCCATCTCATTCCTTACTTTATCTGTTCATAACTGCCAAATTTATTTCCCAATTTAATTGCTGCTTCCTGCTTCCAGTAAATATGTTTTATTAGTCTGATTTTTTTCCATCAATATTAATATCCTCCAACAATTGTATCATTTCATCATGTTTCACTTTATCAAAAGATTTGGTATAATCAATGAAGCACAAATATATGTCTTTATGTTTCTCTATTGATTTTTCTATTAATGTTCGCAATGTGTATATTGCATTATTTGTAAATTTTAACATGGATACTGTTATTCTGGGTAACCAAATGGTACATGATCTCCTAGATGGCTTAACTTGGGAAAGAAAATGTGTGAAATAGCTCCATGGAATATGAGGAGGGAGAAGACGATAAAGGAGTCACTGACTCCATTCAGTCTTATAGAGTGACTGACTCCATTCAGTCTTATAGAGTGATGCACGCATACAACTGAATTACTTCTTCTTCTTTGCATTCCCCTGCTATAAACTCCGGCAGAAAGTTCTGGTTGTTCCACAGCATGAGTTTTACATGCACATCCATTTTATAGATCTGGCATAAATGAATGCAGACTGTTGGTTCCTCGCCTCCCAGGCAGATGTACTCTACCTTCCAAGAAAACTGAAGGACGAAAATGGTATGGTACAATAGGAGCAAGCGTGTCCAGTTTATGCAGACTAGAGAAAATTATTCTGGCCAACACCCGCTCTATTTGAGGACAACCTCTCTGACGATGCCAACCTAAGTGGACTGCTGCTTTTAAAATCTTTCAGCCCCAGGCAGCTGTTTTATAAAGCAACTCTCTTTCAGTGATTAACTCATTCCTAACCTAGAAACTTTTTACTAATGCGCATTCTGATACTATTAGCTGTTATGTTATTTACCTCTCACCCAGATGTGTGTGGCTCTAAAGTGGTAACAGCCTGGCACCGAGAGAGAAAGTTCAAATAAGTATATGATGCAAGGGACAACCAATGAACACATGGTGTGTTTTCCAGGTACTGAAAGAGTTAATTAAAAAAAAAATCTGCCTTGATTTCTAAAGACCCTGTCTGGTTTTCAAGGGGGCCTGTGTTTTTTTTTTTTTTCGGGGGAAGGGGGACATACCCACTGCTCCTTAACTCTTTCAGTCCCAGATGTTGAATTCAACAGTGTCTATGCTAAAATTTGTGTATCACATATTTAGTGATGGATCGAAATAAGTGAATTCCACAGAACCAATAAGTGAGGAAACTGCTGGATGTGGACAGGACACATAATAAGTAATCCTCTTGGCAGCATAACTAGAAAAAACAGATGCTTAATCTATGCTGTGCTTATTATATATATATTATGTTATTATGTTTATAGCTACATGAATTTAACATGCAAAAACAGAACATATACTGTGTGAAAGAGAAGGTTTGGAAGGGTCTAATGTAAGACAGGCTTGCGTAACCAATTTGTGACCTTTTCAAAATATAGTTATTTGATCATAAACCACAGTTAATGCTATAATATAAATAGTTTTAAAAAAAAGATTAAACAAAATTAGGCATTGTTGACCCAAACTTAAAAACAAAATGTTAAAATAATAATCCCCCCCCCCCCCCCCCCCCTTAAAATTGATGAGCCGTGCTGAAACTATAGACAGATCTCCAGCTGAACAATGTAATTTTAAATCTGGTACAGTGCATTTTAAAAAGACAAGCATGGAAATGTATGATCTTCTTTCTGGCATTGACCGGCAGTAAACTCTAGTGGAAAGTGCTAACTTTTTTTGTCATTTTCAGGACTTTGGTCTTCTTCTTCTTCTTCTTCTTCTTTTGTTTGCCTGAAATAAGTTGTCTATATCAGCAATTTTGTCTCCTGTATAAATTTCACTGTCGTTATTAGTTCATTCAGTGTTCCATAGAGTTTAGACTTTGGTCGTCTTCTTCTTCCTCTGTCATTGTCAGTTCATTCAGTGTTCCATAGAGTTTAGACTTTGGTCGTCTTCTTCTTCCTCCGTCGTTGTCAGTTCATTCAGTGGTCCACAGAGTTTAGACTTTGGTCTTCTTCTTCTTCTTCCTCTGTCCTTGTCAGTTCATTCAGTGTTCCATAGAGTTTAGACTTTGGTCGTCTTCTTCTTCTTCTTCCTCTGTCCTTGTCAGTTCATTCAGTGTTCCACAGAGTTTAGACTTTGGTCATATTCTTCTTCCTCTGTCATTGTCAGTTCATTCAGTGTTCCACAGAGTTTAGACTTTGGTCGTCTTCTTCTTCCTCTGTCATTGTCAGTTCATTCAGTGTTCCACAGAGTTTAGACTTTGGTCTTCTTCTTCTTCTTCCTCTGTCCTTGTCAGTTCATTCAGTGGTCCACAGAGTTTAGACTTTGGTCGTCTTCTTCTTCCTCTGTCCTTGTCAGTTCATTCAGTGGTCCACAGAGTTTAGACTTTGATCTTGTTCCAGGAATTTGTTGCATGCTCATCTATTTTACAGACTTGGCTTATATGTGCGCCAGAAGCTTTCTTCGTGCCAAGAAGAGAATATATTTTTCGTAGAACTATTCCGAGGAGTTTCTATTTCTTGCACTAAACAAATGTGTGTTGTTTAGATGAATGCAGATTTTCTTTCTGAAAAATGCATCTATCAAAAGAATCATCTTAAGACATACAGGTCTAACATAATGTTTAAAAATAAAAATTAAGTGAGTTCAGGAAATTATTGCATAAGTAGCTACAAAAAAACGACAGCCCAAAAACCGTAGCAAAAATGTAAGAACTAAATGTTAGCTGGTGTCAGCTGATGACTGGAATCTTTGAACCTATATACCTCATGTCTGATTTAAGGTCAGGAGACTGAGAACTCCAAGGACTGGCATGGCACTCCTTCAGACTAGAACAAGTAGCTGTGCTATTTACGATACACATTTGCCGAACTACCCAAAATAGTCTAGTTAACGAGTCAACCCACAGGTTCAGATCCGCTCCTGTCCGCCTGCTATTGTTGAAAGCTTCCAGTCGTAGTTGTGGACTCTCTGTCAATTTCAGATAGGTCATGAACTCTGTGAAGTTGGTTGAAGTGTAAAGTCCCAAGGGACCTTTGTGTGACCGTAGTATTTCAGCAGTTGAAATCGGTTTATTGTTGAAAAATGTCAAAGGGGTGATCAGAAACTGGGTCTCCGCAGCTAATTTTAAACTGATCATGACACATGCTTTCCATATACCAGGTCGTAGAGGCCTGAACAAAACTGGTTTCTGAGTGCCAATGTGATGCTCGTTTGGGATCACAATATCATAGGACGCTGCTATCTCATTTGTTGGATCTACCCAGGCAATAGATACCGTCAACTCGGTTCCTGGACTCCATTCATGGCGGAGAGAAATATCATCATAAGGTCCTAACAGACTTCCATAATTACGAAAGATCTGTTCCTTCATGTCAAAATCGGACCCAACCTGAGGAAGTGAAAATGTTAAACATGAAAATCTGTATTTAGATATTGTTAAACATGAAAATCTGTATTTAGATATTGTTAAACATGAAAATCTGTATTTAGATATCAACTCTGAGGCCAAAAACAAAGTCTCTGTATTTAGATATCAACTCTGAGGTCAAAAACAAAGTCTCTGTATTTAGATATCAAACCTGAGGTCAAAAACAAAGTCTCTGTATTTAGATATCAAATCTGAGGTCAAAAACAAAGTCTCTGTATTTAGATATCAAACCTGAGGTCAAAAACAAAGTCTCTGTATTTAGATATCAAACCTGAGGTCAAAAACAAAGTCTCTGTATTTAGATATCAAATCTGAGGTCAAAAACAAAGTCTCTGTATTTAGATATCAAATCTGAGGTCAAAAACAGTCTGAGTTTAACATTTTTTCTCCAGTGTTTGGCCTGGAACAGACAGAAAAACTGAACCTTCCTTTTATCTCTGCTATCTGATCTTTTGATGAAGTTTGTTGAGATAGGACAGAAAGAGTAATGACGACATCTTCAGGGAAGCTGACTCTCAAAGAGAACTGATTGCCCACATCAGAACGAGACAATCTACACTCTCTGGTCATGTGACGAGAAAGAGAAAACTGAAGTACATCGTGACAACAGAAAAGTTGGATGGGAGGAGCGGCAGAGGGAGACTGAGAGAAAAGATGCTGAACAGTTTGACATCATGGCATGGAGGATCATCTGTGTCAGAGCTGACTGAAAGTACACAAGACAGAAGGTTGTGGATAGACATCACTACCAATGCCACACAGCCTGGACTTTGAGAAGAAGAAGTTGAGACAGGATGCAGGAGTGACCAGACAAGACAATATGAGGAATGAGGTCATAAGAAAAAAAGCTGCAACAGACCATTGCC
The DNA here is from genome assembly GCA_905116865.2 of Candidula unifasciata. NCBI lineage: Eukaryota > Metazoa > Mollusca > Gastropoda > Stylommatophora > Geomitridae > Candidula > Candidula unifasciata. The sequence continues at coordinate 596,847 of CAJHNH020002990.1, forward strand.
TAATTAAATACAAAGACACCAAATGAAAGGTTTGCTTAGCTCATGAGAATGCCTTGTAATGCCCTAACATTTAAGGCATACATGAAAAGAGAAGAAGGATGCACAGCCCATGGTAGACCAAGAACAATATGGAAAGATATCAGAAAATTCTAAAACAGTATGAACTGTCTATTTGAGTAGCCAGAAGAGCAAGAACCAAAATGCTGTGTCTTATATGATATACCCAAAGAGGTACAAAAAGGAAGGGAAGAACCTGTTCAATATTTGATTATTTGTTGTCCACATAATGAAGCTGTCCATATGTAATATATCAGCACTGATGAGCAAGCACAACTAAACAGTTTCTGAACTCAGAAGAGCTACCATAAAACATATCAAACCAAACGAGAAGTAGGACTAGTCTGCTTCATATTATCACAGGCATGAACAACAAGTAAATGTGGCTAGAAAGCTTTCATCAGCATATCACAGGAAAAGACAATGTTACAGTTTATTCATTCATTATCCTGTTGTGCCATTATCTGTCACTTAGGGTTTGCAGTCTGTTCATTAACTTAGTTCTGCTTTGAGCAATCAGTTCAATATATTGGATGGAATCCCAGTTTAGCAGCCTTGGCCTCTCTCATCAACGTTCGTCTTAGGGTATCCTCACCTCCTTAATCCCTTTTTTCCCATTTTAATGCTTGTTTGGTGATTATCAGCTGGTTTCTTTCCAGGATGTGTCCAGTGTGATGCCATCCTCTCTGTCTTATAACTGTTGATACTAGTGGTTGTCCAACCATCTTCTCTGTCTTATAACTGTTGATACTAGTGGTTGTCCAGCCATCTTCTCTGTCTTATAACTGTTGATACTAGTGATTGCCCAGACATCTTCTCTGTCTTATAACTGTTGATACTAGTGATTGCCCAGACATCTTCTCTGTCTTATAACTGTTGATACTAGTGGTTGTCCAGACATCTTCTCTGTCTGATAACTGTTGATACTAGTGGTTGTCCAGCCATCTTCTCTGTCTCATAACTGTGGATACTAGTGGTTGCCCAGACATCTTCTCTGTCTTATAACTAGTGATACTAGTGATTGCCCAGACAATTCTCTGTCTTATAACTGTTGATACTAGTGATTGCCCAGACATCTTCTGTCTTATAACTGTTGATACTAGTGATTGCCCAGACATTTCTGTGTCTTATAACTGTTGATACTAGTGATTGCCCAGACATCTTCTCTGTCTTATAACTGTTGATACTAGTGATTGTCCAGACATTTCTCTGTCTTATAACTGTTGATCCTAGTGATTGCCCAGACATATCTCTGTCTTATAACTGTTGATACTAGTGATTACCCAGACATCTTCTCTGTCTTATAACTGTTGATACTAGTGGTTGCCCAGACATTTCTCTGTCTTATAACTGTTGATACTAGTGGTTGCCCAGACATTTCTGTCTTATAACTGTTGATACTAGTGGTTGCCCAGACATTTCTGTCTTATAACTGTTGAAACTAGTGGTTGCCCAGACATTTCTCTGTCTTATAACTGTTGATACTAGTGATTGCCCAGACATTTCTCTGTCTTATAACTGTTGATACTAGTGGTTGCCCAGACATCTTCTCTGTCTTATAACTGTTGATACTAGTGATTACCCAGACATCTTCTCTGTCTTATAACTGTTGATACTAGTGGTTGTCCAGACATTTCTCTGTCTTATAACTGTTGATACTAGTGGTTGCCCAGACATCTCTGTCTTATAACTGTTGATACTAGTGGTTGCCCAGACATTTCTGTCTTATAACTGTTGAAACTAGTGGTTGCCCAGTCATTTCTCTGTCTTATAACTGTTGATACTAGTGATTGCCCAGACATTTCTCTGTCTTATAACTGTTGATACTAGTGGTTGCCCAGACATCTTCTCTGTCTTATAACTGTTGATACTAGTGATTGCCCAGACATCTTCTCTGTCTTATAACTGTTGATACTAGTGGTTGCCCAGACATTTCTCTGTCTTATAACTGTTGATACTAGTGGTTGCCCAGACATCTTCTCTGTCTTATAACTGTTGATACTAGTGATTGCCCAGACATCTTCTCTGTCTTATAACTGTTTGATACTAGTGGGTTGCCCAGACATTTCTCTGTCTTATAACTGTTGATACTAGTGGTTGCCCAGACATCTCTGTCTTATAACTGTTGATACTAGTGGTTGCCCAGACATTTCTGTCTTATAATTGTTGAAACTAGTGGTTGCCCAGACATTTCTCTGTCTTATAACTGTTGATACTAGTGATTGCCCAGACATTTCTCTGTCTTATAACTGTTGATACTAGTGGTTGCCCAGACATCTTCTCTGTCTTATAACTGTTGATACTAGTGATTGCCCAGACATCTTCTCTGTCTTATAACTGTTGATACTAGTGGTTGCCCAGACATCTTCTCTGTCTTATAACTGTTGATACTAGTGATTGCCCAGACATCTTCTCTGTCTTATAACTGTTGATACTAGTGGTTGCCCAGACATTTCTCTGATTTCTTCACTCCTTTCAGTCACATAGGGTTTAGCCTCAGAGGCCCAAGGGGGTAGTAAAGAAAGACGCAAAACTGGCACATCCTGCATTCACTGGGCTTCTATGTAGGAACCCTTGAACGTATGATGGGTTTTTGGGACTGAAAGAGTAAAGATTGCGAATCTATGGCTCCATTTTTTTCATGTCCTGGGACATACTAGGTATATGGTGCTAGCTCATAGTTCTAAATGATTACACACTCGGGTGATGTGGTCCATGTCTGCTGACCCCATTTACTTGCACAAAAAGATTCCTGGCATCCGGTTTTTTGACTGTGCTGATCTAGCAGCCTTTTTTAATTAAAAAAATGCATCAATGAGGATTTCTTCTTCTTCTTTGCGTTAGTTTCATATGCTCAGGTCAGATTCTCAGGTGGGCTGCCTCTATGAAGTCTCATGTTAGCTGTAGGTCCTTCATGGTTCCCCATAGCTTGCTCGGCATACATTGCTCTTGAGGCCAGGTTTCTCTTTGTAGCTCGCGCGTTTGTGGTCTCATTTGACATGCACACTGTAGGGACTGTACATACTTCATTTTATACACATGGTAGTTAAGCCTGCAGTGTCCTGTTATTAAGAGGGAAAAGTTTTGTATAATGTTTTGTTTTTACTGTCTGTTGATGGGGTCTTGTGGATGTTTACTGTTGGTTTCTTCTCTCCACAATTATTTGTATTTTCTCTTGATAAATGATTTAATTTCTGGTAATGACAATTAAAAGGTGATTTCTTTTCTTTCTCTTTTGTTGCATTTTTTGCAATGGGGATTTAAACCTATGACCATCAGACCAGTATACAAGCATGCCAGACACTGCTACCATATCTTCTGAATTTAAAACTGAAAGATTTAAAATACAAAGAACCCCCCTTCCCAAAAAATGTGCCATAAGTGTTACCTCTAGGCTCAGCAACCTTCCAGAACTTGCTTTTGCATCAACAACGGTGTAGTAATGCTTCTGCTCCACATGAACCTCCAGCATGGTGGACATGTTTGTCTCCTTCAGCAGGACTGAGGAAAGCACTAGAAGACCATGGAAGTGATCTGCCTGGTTGTAGATGTGGGCTTCTAGAACTTTCTCAGGCTTCAAGGTGCAGGAAGGATCAGACTGTAGATAAATGGATAAATGGTTTCATCATCATGCAGCAGGCCCTGTGCAGAACGTCATTCTGATCACAGCCTGTCTGAAAGAAACATGGTCTCTCGACAGTTCTCCTGCCTCGTGCACATTCATAATCAAGCAGTCTTATAGCCTGTACTAATCTTCATGTTAGTCAGCCCCTGCCACTCCTTTCTAGTACCATGCCTTCTGCTATTATTTTTTCTAATCAGCCAAATTACCAAAATTTTTAAGCTTCCAAAACAAGTTGTTCTTGAATTTGTAAATGTCAGTATTTCCTCTCTTCTTTGTCCATGGTATTCTGAGAAACTTTCTACAGCTTATCTTCTTCTTCTTCTGCGCTCATTCGAAGATGTAATTGCGTGGTGTCTGTTTACAGCATGGCTGCGATATTTGCACCTTTCGGCAAACACATCCGACTTCTGAGGGCATTTGTTGACCTGGTTAGCCTTCCCGGTTCTACAGCTTATCAAAAGGCCCTATTTATAAATGGTTTACATTTCAAATATGGTTTACTGTGTGGATGTCAGGCATCAACTGTCAGTTGCATCATTAGTCAGTTGCATCAACAGTCAGGAGTTAGTCGAGGTTCCAACTTCACTGCAGATGGGTTATCCCAAAACGGCTTTGTTCCCGTGCCAGTGGAAATCACACAAGTCCTCAACTGTTCCATTTGAAATCTGGTGAAAGCATGTCAGTCCTAGCAAAATCTCGAAGCTCGTACAGGCACAGTAAATGCATAAGACATCAATCAGAAGTGCCTACACTAATCGTTCTAGTCCAGTCAACTATGAGAGCCGGCACTGAACACACAATACAATGTAAGTACATGTCATTCACACAGCGAGAGTACGTGTCATTCCTGTTGTGTCATTTATACATGTCTGTCTACATCCTTCCGTCACAGATGCTGGCAATCAGTTTTGATACTGCTGGTCCTAAATGCTATGATGCTAAACTAACTCAGTCTACACCGGACACAACAAAGTAAGACACAACATGTTCAAGAAATTTAGGAATGGACCTTATGCATTTACTTGTCACTCCTAAATTATATTCTATTTCCTGCACTCAAGATGATTCACCCAGCTGTTCATCCAACTGAATTTTACTTTCACTAATTTTGCCCCGACTCCCAAAGTATTAATAGTTGAACCCTTTCTTCATCTTCTCCTTCTTCTGTGTTCACCCTGAAAAAAAGATTGTTGACATACTGTGCTGTCGTTTACAGCTAGGCTATAAGATCTGTGCCTTTCAGCCCAACACATCCAATTTCAGTAAATCCTTAATCAGTTGTGTGCATGTGCACACACACAAAATGCAATTCTACACAGCTCAGGGTGATTGCACCAGCCAGGGGGCCCCAAAATCATCATGCTCAATAACCCCCACCCCCCCCCCCCCCACACACACACACCCACACTGCCATAAAAAGTGGTACATACAGGCTGCAACAACCATTAAAAAAAAAAAAAGAATATATTGCCCAGCTGTCCAACAAAGTTGGTTAAACCAGACTTTCGCGGCGGCAGGCTTACAAACTCTTTGTGGTCTAGTTCACTCCCGGGGGTAGGCAGAAAAGCCACTTTTCTCCCAGATTAACGGTACCTATAACGGAATCAAGGCCGAAGGGTTGCGATATCTATAGTACCGAGCCAAAGGGTTTACAACTCATGGCTTCTGGATACTTGAAAAAAAAAAAAAATGTATTCACCTGGAGCTGTCCTAGTGTAGCGGCTAGACGCTCACCTGTGGACCTGAAGGTCTTGGTTTTAGGTCCTGTCGCAGCTGGACTATTTTTCACAAATGACCTTGGCTTCCAGATAAACCTAGCCTCAAACTGGTACAAGATAAAGTCCTGGAAAGTAAAGGTGGTGATGATCTACTTCCTTCAACCGAAATGCCTAAAGGCATGGAAAATGGCTCGTTACTTTAGCATTATCCCCATGTGAGTTCCGGTGTTTCATTCTGGAAAAAGACCCATCGCCCCTTCTCCAAGTATGTCATAAAAGTCAACTATTAGGGATCCTTCAAAGTGGGAGTGCATCTGCCTGGAGGCGAGGAACCAGAAGGGATGAACAACCAGAATTTTCTGCCAGAATTTACAGCTGGTGAACGCCAAGAAGAAGAATATTTAGTGTTATATCAGACATGAGCCTCTCATGCCTCAGTCAATATTTATGAAAGTGTCCACTCCAATTTACACTTTACATACTAGTGGCCAAATGCAAGGCAACTAAAACATTGCTGCTGAGAATGGCACTCACTTCTGCTAACTGGTCCATAGCTTGCCGAATCACAGATGAATATATGGTCAAATCCGCATCTCTGACCTTTGTGTCTTTGTCCAGGTGATGGTACGCATTCTGCCAGTAGCTGGACAAGCTGGAGAGTCCTGGGATATAGAATAGTGTCAATGACTACAATGAGTGTTACCGTCCCAATACGGGACACAATTTTTCCTTAACTGAAAGCCCTACCCCGGCTGTTGTCGGAGGCCCTAATATAACCTAACGGTTGAACAAGGTTCTGGGACTTGCACTAGGATGATTCTCATCCGAATGGTGGCACTTTGTATCACCAAGTGTTCATCGCTCGTTGAGCGGTCCTGGTGGGGATGAACCACATTCATTCATTCACAATGTGTGCTCTTCTATTTTCATTTCAACAATTTAAATATTTGATTTTCCCCCTACAAGTTGCCACCTGAAGACGTGATCACCCCTAAAGCTTCAAGACCCTCACCCTGGATGGTAACAGGATATCCATGTCATAATATCACCAGCAAATGATGATTAAATTTTCTGATGTCAGTAATTTTTTTTAAATAATCTTCTGTTCTAAAAAGGGTGGTTAGCCCATTGTGTTGTGATTTACAGCAAACCCTTTATTAATCACAATATCACTAAGTAGACTACTTTTGACAACCCAATATCAATGAACTGTCTATTCTTAACAAACCAATATCAATGAGTTATCTATCCCAATATCACTGAACTGTCTATTCTTTACAAACTAATATCAATGAGTTATCTACTCTTGATAATAAAATGTCATAGAGTTGTCTACTCTTGACAACCATAAGTAAATAAAAAATCTCTACATCAAATTTACCGGGATATAAAAATCCATGGAAGTTGCGATCCAAAGTGTTGATAACCTCCTGGTCAACTATCGCTTCAAACTTGCGAGCAAAAAACACAGGCTTTGTTTCGTAGTGCTGCAAAAAACACAATGGAACAGTGACAGTGAGATACTGCAGTGACACAAACACAGAAGATATAAAAGTTTAGGAATATTTTATTTGATCTAAGCTTAAATAATTTGTTTCCATTGAATAACTTTTTTGACTTGTCAATACTTTATTAGACATACACATGAGTTTTGTTTCTATAAAGACTTTATTTGATGTGCTCTAAACTGCTGTTTGTTTTCCACAAATAGTTTTTCTGACCTATACTTTCTTTTCCATGAACTATGAATACTTTATCTGACTTATACTTTCTTTTCCTGGACTAATTTATTTGACCTATATTTATTTCCCATGAATAATTTATTTGACCTATATTTCTTTCCCATGAATACTTTATTTGACCTATACTTTCTTTCCTATGAATCATTTATTTGACCTATACTTTCTTTCCCATAAATAATTTATTTGACCTATGCATTCTTTCCCATTAATAATTTATGTGATTTTAACTTTCTTTAAGATGTGTAATTTATTTGACTTATACTTTCTTTCCTAAAAATAATTTTTTTTATACTAAAGTTTTCTTTCCTATAAATAATTTATCTCACTTAAACTTTCTTTCCCATGAATACTTTTTCTGACCAATACTTTCTTTCCTATGAATACTTTATTTGACCTATACTTTAATTCCTATCACAACTTTATCTAACTGATTCTGTAATACTAACACATATTTGATACTTTTTTGTTTTGTTTTTAGAACTACCATGCTTGATCTATACTTGAAGACTTTGATGTAACACTTTGTTACCTATGAATAGTCTAATGCATAATTAATACTTTGTCTTGTATGAATACTTCCTTTCACAAATACTTGATCATTGTTTTCTTGTGAATTCTTTGTTTAACCTATGCTTAACATTTTATGATTTATGAATACTTTGTTTCGCATAGACTTGCATGCTTTCTTTGACATATACTTGAATTCTTTGTTTCCCATATTCTCGAATCCTTAGCTCTAATATAACTGAATACTTTGTTCCACATACATCTCACCTAATGTTTTAATCCAAGTCATTTCCCCTGTGGAATGAAATTTTTCGTTATTTTAAGCCCCACCCTGGCTTTTGCCGGGGGCCATGAATATAGGTGGGCCACAACTGTGGCCATAACGACTGAAAGGGGTTTCTGGGACCTCTCCACGGGTGATCCTCATTGGCATGGTGGCACTTTGTGTCACCTGGTGTTTATCGCTTGTTTGATTCCTGGTGGGGTACAATAAGCAAGCAAGCACACACATCTGAATACTTTGTCTGACGCATAATTGATAATTTGTATTTTATAAATGCTTTCCTTCATATATACCTCAATAGTTTGTTTTCACTTTTTTCTTTCTCTGACCTACAATTAATACTTTATGTTTTAAAAATATTTTGTTTGAATTTATTCTTTTTCTGACTTACAATTAATACTTGACGTCTTAAAAATATTTTGTTTGACTAGGTTTGAACTTACAAGCAATCTTTCGATGTCGCTGATCTTGATGTCGTTTGGAGAGCAGCCGCACCAGTCTACAATGTGCCTGTACTGACACTTGCAGCCTTGTTTCCTTCTCCAGTTGGTCAGATGCAGGTTGTTGTCCACTGACTGTGTGCAGAAGACACTGTTCTGTAGCACCATATGGAAGAAAGACTGGGGAAAACATAAGAAAAGAAAATGATGATTATGAATAGAACTAAGAAAACATAAGAAAAGAAAATGATGATGATGATGAATAAGACTAGGAAAACATCAGAAAATAAAAGAATAATGATGATGAATAAGAGAAAGAAAAACATCAGAAAAGAAAAGGATGATGATGAATAAGAGTAAAGTAAACATAAGAAAAGAAAACGAGGATGATGAATAAGACTGGGTGAAACATAAGCAAAGAAAATGATTATGAATCAGGTGCCATCTCTACAATAAAGGTTGGCTGAAATGGATCTCCAGTATACTCTCTTTTCCTCTGTAAACATTCTTACGGACTGATGTTTGTACATCTCTTGATATTATCCTCCCAATTGTCTCACTCACTGCCTCTTGCTCGGTTGCCTGTAATTTTCCCTCCAGTTGATAAAAGTGTTCGATCTTTTCTTCTTCTTTTTAACGTTCACCAGCAGTAAACTCCTGAGGAAAGTTTAGAAGGAAACAGCTTAGGAGGGGAACCAACAGTCAGCATACAAATAAATCAGATTTGTAAAAAAAAAAATAATGAACAAGCAAAACCTCAAGTTCTAGTACAAGACTACAAGACTAAAGTCCAGATATTGATGAACAACCAGAACTTTCCACCAAAGTTTCTGCTAGGAAGGCAGCAAGATAAAAGAATGAAACAAGATGAATTTAAAATAAGGGGGTGAAGGAGAGAAGGAAAAAGACTAAAGCTGGAATAAAGTAGACATCAGGTATAAACAATACTCGCTAGCATAGCTGGTTAAACCTGACTTAGCGGTGACTGGGTGACGAACTCCTTGTGGTCCAGGTTCATGCCCGGGAGTAGGTAGAAAAGTCAAAATTTTTTCCCAGCTTTATGGTACCCATCATGGAATCAAGGCCAAAGGGTTGCGATATCCATAGTACCAAGCCAAAGGGTTAACAACTCATGGTTTCTAGATACTTAGGAAAAAAAACACCCACACAAAAAAAAATACACTAATCAAGGAAACACTGTTAATCTTCCCAACTACAAGAGCAGCCATTCTTAACAAAGAGATACCCCTCCATCTCCGTGGCCATACCTCCACGGGCAGCAAGGAATACTTGTAATACTGCTTCAGCCCAGTGACCAGCGGGTCCTTAGAGTAGAGGGAATAGTGAGCAAACTCCCACCACAGACCGATCCAGTCACTGCCTCCATCAAACACGATGCCTCTTGGCAGCGGCCGTTCAGAAACTCGCCACAAGTGGTTCTCACACTCGTGAAAAGTCTGGTCCATACCTTGCTTCTTAATAAACCTGGTGAGACAAAAGTGGGATAAAAAGATGAATAAAGTTAGTGAAAAAAAAGTCCCCTAATTAAACATCAATGATATATATTGGGGATATTTTGCCAGGAATGCACACTGTGACAAGTGTAAGAGGGAATGAATGAGCGGATTGTCTTGCTGGCAGGGCCACGGTACAGAAAAAAGAAAAGGACCGGGCCAATATTATCAATGCTCTCAAGGAGGCAGGATGAGAAGATGAGTTACGAGATGACGTTGAATCAGCAACACTCAAAAGACTACAAGAACTTCAGGTCAAAAGAGGTGTCACCAAACATGAACGCTATATGGGTAGCCAAAGAAGTATAGTAAACCAACACAAGACTGGTGTTATCAGTCGCCACATACTGAGGGATATACTGAAGATAGGATATGAGCGCTCATGGACTTGCTCAATGTGCTTCTTCTTCTTCTTCACTTCCTCTTTTACCGCTGTGGGTGTCGAGGGAGATATAAGGTTCTGTTTCTAGCTCTTCTGGCTGCCTCGACCATAGGCACATCGTGCTGTTGTAGAGTTTCTCTGATGTTATCCTTCCATCTTGTTCTTGGTCTACCCCGTGCTCTACGTCCTTCTTCTCTTTCCATGTGTGCTTTGTATGGTATGGTGTCACAAGGCATTCTCTCTAAGTGGGCAAACCATTTCACTTGCTCTCTTTGTATGTAATCCAGAATTGGTTCTGTGCCGACTTGTTCTCTTATGATCTCATTCCTGATCTTATCTCTTTTGATCTTATGCTCAATGTGCAATAAGAATAATCTGTTGATTTACTAACTAGCTGTGACAATAATGTGCTTACTAAAGTTACATGGTTGGTTAGCAGTAAATTCAATTAAATTTTTTTGCTTCTGAAGATTGTAACGGAGCAGGGCCGTATTAACACACTGGCCTGCTGGACCCACAAGCATAGGGACCATATGCAAGTCTGTATATGTCAAGTGAAAATGTACATTTCATTCAAGCATGTTTTGGAGAGGACATATATTGAACAACAATATAACTACAGGGCGTCCCTAAAGTTTCCCTACACAGGACAAATAAACAATCACCAATGCCATTACAAGCATAATTCCAGCTGTGCTTGTCAGTGTCCTCTTGTCAGTGTCCTTTAGCGGTGGAGGACATGCATCAAAATGTGTATTCAAAACAAATGTAGCCTATTTCTTCTTCTGAAAGTTCATGCCGTGAGGCGCTGGTAATCATGTCTATCCACAACCTTCTGTCTTGTGTACTTTCAATCAGTTCTGACAGAGATGATTCTTCATGTCATGATATCAAACTGTTCTCTCCGTCTCCCTCTCCTCCAACCTTCCTATTGTCATGATGTTCTCCAGTTTTCTTCTTCTCCTCATCACATTACCAAACTATATAAATTTCCTCTTTCTGATGTGGGCAATCAGTTCTCTTTGTGTGTCTGTTTCTTTGAAGACGTCAATTGTAATCACTCGCAGCATATTTTATTTAAAAAAATGTTAAAAATTTTTTTTTTTTAATGTATGAAATTTATGGGGCACCCTGAAGAGCAAAGCTATTCATTTCAGTTTTCTCAGGGGCCAAATGTTCAAAATGATGATTGCCAGGGGATCGAGTCCCAGCACAGAAAGATCACTATTATAATACAACTGGCAATGATCCACGGGTCCATAGCTGTGCCTTGGTGGGCCACATCTGGTCAGCGGGCTGCTTGTTGCATAGTTCTAATGTAAAATGTCATTGAATAGAAAGCAGAGCCAAAGGAATTAAGGCAGATAAAAAGACATCAAGACGAACATTAGAGACAGGTGAATAAGATGGGGGATATAATGTAAGTTGGGGTGAGATGGTGAAGGACTGTTGTTGTAGTTGTTATCGATCCAGCGGCGCATGAGCTTTCACCCTCCTGCCCAATGAACTACACCGACATGTCTCTATCATACTGTGTATACTGCTAAATTAATTTGGTGGTGAGGTGGTTCATGAACCAGTCGAAAAGATCATTCCTCATCCACGGTAACCACCTTTTGAACTGTGGCCACTTTGTAAACAAGGACAACAAAGTTAAAATTCTGTGTATGTCGAAAATAACATACTTTTATACTACCCTGAAGCAATTATGATAAACGGCATTCACCCAGATGTGTGCGCGTGCAGACAAAAGACCTGGTGGCAAACCCGCTAGCCTTGGTAGAACAGTTACTTTTGAGTGTGGATGATTCTGTACTTCAGTTAAAAAAGATTCATTTAAATGCTTTCCATGATTAAATCTCTATACTGCAGTATGCACCTCTTGAGACTGAGATACAACAAAATAGGACAGCGAGATACAACACAATTTTATAGCGAGATGCAACAAAATATGACAGTGAGATAAAACAAAATATGACAGTGAGATACAACACAATTTTACAGCGAGATGCAACAAAATATGACAGTGAGATACAACAAAATATGACAGTGAGATACAACAAAATATGACAGTGAGATACAACAAAATAGGACAGCGAGATACAACAATTTTACAGCGAGATGCAACAAAATATGACAGTGAGATACAACAAAATAGGACAGCAAGATACAACACAATTTTACAGCGAGATGCAACAAAATATGACAGTGAGATACAACAAAATATGACAGTGGGATACAATAAAATATAACAGATGATTAATCTATTATTTGTGCAATTTATTATTTATGCAATCTATTATTTGTGTCTTCTTTGTTTAAATTAATTATATTAGAAAGAAAAAAAACTATACCTTGGTACATTTTTCCCAAAAGACCTGAGAAAATTGAGGCCTTTGTATGCAGTTAGAAAATCAACCAGTTGCGACAAAGACCTGTGGAAAGAAATAGCAAAATACTATTCACAGTTAGCAAAACCAATTACAGAATGGAACGAATATTAGTACAATACTCACTTTAGAAACAAATCCTCATTTATATCTACATAGCAATAAATATTTATTTATCTTTACAATAACTTTATATAACTGTATATGCACTGCTTATCTACTTTCACAATCTCCATTCACACTTTTGTAAACAACTACTTACATCTCTCAACACCAATACTTATCTGCGTAAAACATGTTATGCAACTTTCAGTAAATAAACTAAATAAATGTCTGTCAGCTCACAGGTATCTACAAGATATGCATCTCTTGAATAAACATAAAAAAGAATACAACTCTTAAAAAAAAAAGTGTACACAACTCACAAATAAACATGGAGAGTATACAATTTCCAAAATAAACACGAAGGGTATGCAACTCTCAAATAAATAGGAAAGAGCACACAACTCTCAGATAAACATAAAAGAGCAAACAGCTATCAAATAAACACAAAAGTGTACACAACTGTCAAATAAATTAAAAAGAAAAAGAGGACACAACTCCCAATGAAAGGCTTACTTAATTGGGTAATCACTCTCGCTGAGGTTGATGTAATAGTCCCAGTTCCAGGCTGGCTTATCATCAAACAGTTCTCTGAGAAAGCTCAAGTGGGCCTGTAATAAACTGGCTCCTCCCCAAATCGTAGAAAACCTATGACGGGTAAGCATCACGTTGGAAAAGCATTGCTCTAGGGGAAGTAACTCCCTGTACATATATTCCTGCCTCTGCAAAAAGACACACGTCAAAGGTTTATATAAATAACGTATAATTATCATTAAACAGAATCATAACCTAAAAATAACATACTAATAATGATTGGAAATATAATAATTTACAATAACTGTTAGTATGGATACAGAAATTATGAAAACAGATGGGCTGGAGAACTTGGTGATAACTGGCAAGATTAATAGAAAAAAAAAGAAGAAAGGTGGAAAGATAAATATCTGGAGGGACTTACTACTTTGATGGTCAAAGACAAGAACATTGATCGGATTCATATTTTTGGTGATCACATGGGAAGGCACACCATCGTACGCTTATTGTTAGGGCACATGATGATGATGGTGGTGGCCAAATAAAACCAGGGTACAGTAATGTAGTAAACAATTTATTGTAAGGCATTTCCTTTCCATTGGGCAAACGACCCTAGACTCACATTTTTATACACAAATAAACATTCGGTGGACGATGTGGTCAACACTGGCCACCTTTACTGCCTAGGAAATCACCTCAAACCCACTTTAGGTTGGGTCAACCTGGGAGCTAAGGTCAACAACAACAAAACAATGTGGATTTAAACCTACATCTTCAGGCTGACAGGCAAACATTTAGCTGCCCCTATTGCCAATCCTTGCTGTTCTATATGCAAAATGAAACCAAACAACTGCCCCTCCCAATATTTTTTTATTTTTACAAACACACACCAAGAGACGTGTACCTTGTCTACATGAATGTAGTAGAAGTGATCTGGACTGTAGATGATCCTCAAAAGTCTGGCCACTTGACGAACGGCTCGTCCACTCACAGTCAACACAAAGACAATCTTGATTCTCAGTGTTGTCTTGTTTAGGTGGGCGTGCTCTAATGGAGCGTTATGCCGGATCACAGCTGGGTATGATAAGTATATAAACAATTACAACACACCATAAACAATATTTTCGTACTCAAAATTTCAGATATTATCATTCATAAGCCAAACAGCTTCCTGTGTGTTCCCACATTGCCTGGATCCACAAGTGAGTTAAAAATTACTAATCATGCAATCTAACAAGCATGTCAAAAGAGGTGATAAAACACATGAGGGATTTTTTTTTTCAAAAGAATTAAAGGTCAAGGTCAAGAGGATTTACTTCATTGCACCGAGTTTTAATCCCAAATGGCTCAGTGTCTCTCTGTAGCTGCGATGACAGTCCCTAGGAATATCCGTAAAAACTGCACTCATGAACTGAAGGTGCAGCCGTGAAATGAACCTGGAACCTTCAGAGTGTGATACAAACAGCTTGACCACTTCCCCACCAGTAAAGAGTGCTGGTACTCACTACAAGGTATTTGACTTCCGTTTTCAAAATGGCGGACAGCAGCTGTGTTTATTTTCGCTGGCTGTCAATTCTTTCGGATTATTCTGTTCTATAATCATGGACTAATCAGGATATTATGTGTTTTTCAAAGGAACAGCGTGTATTGTGGTTGTGCTGTGTCGGGGCGGGATAATGACTGATAGTTTTGGCAGCCTCGGCCACGCTGCCTTCGCAATGTTTTGATCACGGCGGTCCACTCGGGAAGACAGAATCTCGTCAGCAGGGGACTGCAACTGTCTAGAGATAAAAGCTGTCCCCAGAAACGGAATGTGTCAACCAAATATTTGGTGGGAAGGAATTGACACATACGGTTAACTCAATGGCCACTACAAGGTGTTTAATAAAAGGTGCCGGTACGTACATAAAGCGTCTATTTAAGTAATGATCAAAATAGGATGCCTTAAATAAGCTGACGGCAGTGTGTACCACAAGAAGAAAAAGCTCCAGTTGGCATGACACTCGCTATCTCACCCACAGATAAGGTTAGCTGCAAAATCCGGTCATTCTTCAAAAAGCTTAGCAGGGTTGGTTGTGCGGCGCATGGACTCAGTTGGGAAATGACAAGAAGATGAACATTTAACAGTGTATATATGCTGCTACAGTAATATTATATACCATCAGGATCTGCATCAGATGTCTGGCATAGGTGATCATACTTCTCCACACCTCAAAATCTCTGACAGATCATTTCAATTTATGTGCAGACAGTTCTTCGGTATCATGATAAAAGATTGTCAAGGATCTGTCTTCCTTTCTTCTCTTCAGCTTCTAAATCTTCAAGTTAGTATAATAAAATGTACTAGAATTTCTACTAACACTCTGGCCCAGAAATGGGCTCTGCTTCTTTCTGAAGAGCAGCCTTTATGTCTCAACTTCTTTCAACTGGTAAACTCTGATCAGAATGTGTCGACAGCATGTAGATGATTCACCTCAAGAAACTATCTTGGCTGTACCCACTGGGGTGGGGGGGGATGTGTGTGCGCGCATGCGTGTGTGCGTGTGTGTGTAAAAGAGCAGGTTAGTGGAGGAAGAGGTATGGACAGGGCAGACATACTGACTGCTCTACGTTCTAGAGATGTTGTGGCAAAGGAATCAGAAGTGATGAACCGCCTGTTGGAAATGGGTATTAAATGTAGACAAGCATGCAAAAACCACTCGGGGGCAAAGAAAGAACATGTGCGAATCAACTCCTACTGGGTAGGCTGAGCATGGAGACACAGATGGCTGCTTCATCAGAGGATGGAGCATGTATAGGTCGGGCTGACGTGCTAGGATGTCGATATGGACAACAAACTTTAAAAAAAAAAAAAACTTTCAAAAGATTCAGATACTTGTTCTGACTGTCAAAGTTTTATACTTATGGTTTACTTAAGGGAAAGGACAACTGGACTGTTACTGCCGTCATCAGAAATGGAACTCTGCGCTTGCTGCTGAAGATGGGGACTGAGTGCTTACTGGAATGTCCTTACCCCTGTAATGTCAATTCTAAATTTACATTCTTCTTCTTCTGCGTTCATCCAAAGATGTAACTGCCTTGTGTCCGTTTACAGCATGGCTATGATATTTGCACCTTTTGGCCAACACGTCCGACTTCTGCGGGCATTTGTTGACCGGGTTAGATTTCCCTGCTAAATTTACATTCAAATATTTTTTTTTCAGCACACAGGGTTTAAATACAGTCAAGGTGAATAAAATATGCAGTATATGAAGTGAATTATATATTCATGGGAAAAACAATTAGATAGAAAACAATGATTTCACAAAAGAAATATAGAAACCTTCTTTTTTCACCTTGAACTCCGGTGCCATAGATTTTATTGGTAAGATAGGCTCCACAAGTTTCTGAGGCATTACCAGGGCATTTTGTGAAACAATGAGCCTCTTCCAGCTTGGAGCCGTGCTTGCCATATGAGCTTCCGCACCAGCATTCTTTCCCATACTGTAGCCCAGCATACTTCTGGCCTGTCAGACAGAAAAGATGATGCACTTGAACAAGCAGCAATAATGAGACACTGCACCAGACATTGTTAGCACCTTTTCATCTTTCAAGATGATAGTCTACTATATTCTTGGAGGCTGCGTGGTCTCGAGGCAGGGTGTCCGTCTCGAGTGCTAGAGATACCGGGTTCAAGCCAAAGTGAAGGCTGGCATTTTTTCACGTGGACTTCTAGTAATTTCCTCTGATCTCTGGGTAGTAAGATCGGACGCCTGTGTGTATTGTTGCGCACGTAAAAGATCCCTTGACAGTTGGAAATTGAAAAGAGTAGCCTAACGGTGCTGCCTGGGCAAAATTTTGAGTTAAAAATCTACCCAAAGTATTTCAGGATCCTCGCCGGTGCAACAGAGTTTGTGCACTGTGCTGAGATTATTTAGACTCAGACACGAGTTAGAAGAAGAACGGAGCACTGATGGGTACTCTTGTGTGATGATGTTGATCCACTGAATAAACATAAACATAAACAAACATAAACAGTTTACTATTGTGCTGAAGGGGATGGTGAGAGTGACTAGCAAGATCAGCTTGCATTAAACAGAGCCTTCTTCTACAGTAGTCCAAGCCCTAGAGGTTCACTGCTGCAGATATCAGCCCGCTCTGTTGATCTCCATAATTAGTCTTCTCTTTCAAGTTGGTAATTTCAAGGGTTTGCAGGTCTGCCTGAATTATTATCTCTCCAATACCTTATTGGTTAGCTTTGTGGTCTATGACTATTCAACTTCTTTGTGTATACAGTTTTTACCTCTCTTTCATCTGACATTCTCACAATATGCCCAGCCATTTCAGTCTATTAGCCCACATGACACCAGTGATCAATGGTGATTTAAACAGATCATGAATTCATTGTTGCTTCTCACTCTCCACTAAGCAGAATATTTGACATTAAGAGTGAGAGAACAAGTAGCAATATTCAGACTTTACAAAGGATATCACCTTTCTGTTTTTCCAAATGATACTGTTCCACTGGGTTACAGTGAGACAGACGATGCTGGGTTACAGTGAGACAGACGATGCTAGGTTATAGTGAGACAGACGATGCTGGGTTATAGTGAGACAGACGATGCTGGGTTATAGTGAGACAGACGATGCTGGGTTACAGTGAGACAGACGATGCTGGGTTACAGTGAGACAGACGATGCTGGGTTACAGTGAGACAGACAATGCTGGGTTACAGTGAGACAGACAATGCTGGGTTACAGTGAGACAGACAATGCTGGGTTACAGTGAGACAGACAATGCTGGGTTACAGTGAGACAGACAATGCTGGGTTACAGTGAGACAGACGATGCTGGGTTACAGTGAGACAGACGATGCTGGGTTACAGTGAGACAGACGATGCTGGGTTATAGTGAGACAGACGATGCTGGGTTACAGTGAGACAGACGATGCTGGGTTACAGTGAGACAGACAATGCTGGGTTACAGTGAGACAGACGATGCTGGGTTACAGTGAGACAGACGATGCTGGGTTATAGTGAGACAGACGATGCTGGGTTATAGTGAGACAGACGATGCTGGGTTATAGTGAGACAGACAATGCTGGGTTACAGTGAGACAGACAATGCTGGGTTACAGTGAGACAGACGATGCTGGGTTACAGTGAGACAGACGATGCTGGGTTACAGTGAGACAGACAATGCTGGGTTACAGTGAGACAGACGATGCTGGGTTACAGTGAGACAGACGATGCTGGGTTACAGTGAGACAGACAATGCTGGGTTACAGTGAGACAGACAATGCTGGGTTACAGTGAGACAGACGATGCTGGGTTACAGTGAGACAGACCATGCTGGGTTACAGTAAGACAGACGATGCTGGGTTACAGTGAGACAGACGATGCTGGGTTACAGTGAGACAGACGATGCTGGGTTACAGTGAGACAGACGATGCTGGGTTACAGTGAGACAGACGATGCTGGGTTACAGTGAGACAGACAATGCTGGGTTACAGTGAGACAGACGATGCTGGGTTACAGTGAGACAGACCATGCTGGGTTACAGTAAGACAGACGATGCTGGGTTACAGTGAGACAGACGATGCTGGGTTACAGTGAGACAGACGATGCTGGGTTACAGTGAGACAGACGATGCTGGGTTACAGTGAGACAGACGATGCTGGGTTACAGTGAGACAGACGATGCTGGGTTACAGTGAGACAGACGATGCTGGGTTACAGTGAGACAGACGATGCTGGGTTACAGTGAGACAGACGATGCTGGGTTATAGTGAGACAGACGATGCTGGGTTACAGTGAGACAGACGATGCTGGGTTACAGTGAGACAGACGATGCTGGGTTATAGTGAGACAGACGATGCTGGGTTACAGTGAGACAGACGATGCTGGGTTTACAGTGAGACAGACGATGCTGGGTTACAGTGAGACAGACGATGCTGGGTTACAGTGAGACAGACGATGCTGGGTTACAGTGAGACAGACGATGCTGGGTTACAGTGAGACAGACGATGCTGGGTTACAGTGAGACAGACAATGCTGGGGTTACAGTGAGACAGACGATGCTGGGTTACAGTGAGACAGACGAATGCTGGGTTATAGTGAGACAGACGATGCTGGGTTACAGTGAGACAGACGATGCTGGGTTATAGTGAGACAGACGATGCTGGGTTACAGTGAGACAGACGATGCTGGGTTACAGTGAGACAGACGATGCTGGGTTACAGTGAGACAGACGATGCTGGGTTACAGTGAGACAGACAATGCTGGGTTATAGTGAGACAGACGATGCTGGGTTATAGTGAGACAGACAATGCTGGGTTACAGTGAGACAGACGATGCTGGGTTATAGTGAGACAGACGATGCTGGGTTATAGTGAGACAGACGATGCTGGGTTACAGTGAGACAGACGATGCTGGGTTACAGTGAGACAGACGATGCTGGGTTACAGTGAGACAGACGATGCTGGGTTATAGTGAGACAGACGATGCTGGGTTATAGTGAGACAGACAATGCTGGGTTACAGTGAGACAGACAATGCTGGGTTACAGTGAGACAGACAATGCTGGGTTACAGTGAGACAGACGATGCTGGGTTACAGTGAGACAGACGATGCTGGGTTATAGTGAGACAGACGATGCTGGGTTATAGTGAGACAGACAATGCTGGGTTACAGTGAGACAGACGATGCTGGGTTACAGTGAGACAGACGATGCTGGGTTACAGTGAGACAGACGATGCTGGGTTATAGTGAGACAGACGATGCTGGGTTATAGTGAGACAGACGATGCTGGGTTATAGTGAGACAGACAATGCTGGGTTACAGTGAGACAGACGATGCTGGGTTACAGTGAGACAGACGATGCTGGGTTATAGTGAGACACACGAATCAAAGTCCATGGTGATGGCGAGTGTGATTAGCAAGTCCAGACTGCACTATTAAGAATCTTCTACAGTAACTGCATGAGATTTCAGGGCCACTGCTGCCAACACATGCAACACAAGACTTAACAGGCTGAAATGTGTTCTTCTTCCTCTTCTTTCCAGTTACATCAGTTAAGTGTTGGAGGGAGATATGAGCATCGCCTGTGTGCTATTTCTTAGGCATTGTATAAACCAGTTCTTCATTACTTTAAGCTTGTTCTTGATGCCGTCATTCAATGTTTTGCATGGTCTCCTACAATTTTTTTCACAGAAATTATACTTCTTGAAGAAAATTAAGACAGGAGCTACTGTGAAAGGTAAAATGATGGCTAAACACTTGCAAAGTTACTGATGACAGAAAGCAGATGGGAGCTAAGAGCTAACAACGAAAATGAAAACTGGAGGGGGTTAAAAATAACCCTTTCCCACACCTTCAGACATATTGGACTTATAGGGCATGTTGTATATTTTATAGACTTGATTCGCACTTGGTGGGTTATGTGGTCAACATCACACAGACTGCCTTTACTTCCCAGGACTTCACTCGGTACTCATTCAATGCAGGATCGACCTGGGAGGCAAGGTGATTTCTGAACAAGCCTGGCTTTGTCAGGACTTGAACCCATGACCGCAGGCTAGCATCTACTTGCTACATCAAGGTGGCTGCAGAATGGATTTACAAGTACTAAATATAGATGGAAGCAAGAAACAGGCTCTAATTAGCTAAAAGCAGAAGGGACTGATTGTTAATGGTGATACAAAAGGATCTAAGGGTGACAGACATATTAGAATAAAGCTCAGAATTAATGTTAACCAGCCCATATATTAGATTGGAAGAGTTGCAGGAGTTTCAAGGAAAGACGAAATCACAAAATCAGACGAATGCTAGGAATAAAGCCAGTCTTCCAGGTCATCAAAGAACAACAAATGAAGTGGTTTGGACACCTAACAAGAATGCCCTGGTATTATCTGCCACAGCGAGCAACACTAAAACGTTACAACGGGTATAGAGCGAGTGGAAGACCTCGGAAAATATGGAGTGATAGCATTAAGATCAGCCTTACAGAAATGAACATCAATCTTAATAGTGCTCCAACAGAGCTCATCAACCAATGTTACATCTTCCCCCAACACTCGGCTGAGGTACAAGGTGGAAGAGAAGAAGAAGAAGAAGACGAAAAGCACATATATGATGGTAATAATTACCAGGTCATTATGTAATTGCTAGGTAATTATGCAGTGTCATGATGTTTTCATCTCTATAGCCAGAGAAAAGCCAGTGTAATGGGTTAAAGCAACAAGTCAAAACAAGAAAAAAAAAATTACATTATGTGAGATCTGAACATTGCAAAGAAATGATATATAAACAGTATTATTTCTTGGAAACCAAAATACTCTTGACCATAAAAATCTTTCACCTCGTAAAAATCTTGTTATAGTTATCTGAAACATATTCTGACCAAAAATTTGTTTCCATTCTTTCTGTTTCTCTTGTTTTGACCTCTTTTTAATCACATTTTGTTATGCCGAGGGAGGGGGGGGGGTGCTTGCAATATAACTGGAGGGGGGGGGGAGGCGTGGGGGATCTTGCGATATACTCAAGGGGTGTGGGGGTCTTGCCATATAATCAAGAGGGCGTAGGGGTCTTGCCATACATTTAAACCACTTAAGCTTTGTGTGGATTTGAACCCACGAGAACAGATCTGTAGGAGAGCGTCTAGTTGCTACACCATGATGGCTGCCCATAGCTATATAGCAGTTATACTGGGGCACCTGAAAACTGTTAGGAAACAACCTGTAGTCAGGTGTGCGTAAGTCTTCAGCTGAAAAGTAGTTTGGTAATTCAAAATTCAAATCCACAAAGCAGAGAAAGTGGCAAAGAATTAGGGGTAATTGTGGCTGGATATGATGAGATCGCCATATTGCAAAGGACCTGCTACATTATGGTGATGATGATGGTGATGATGCTGATGATGACAACGATGATGATGGACCACCAACCTGATCTGTAACAATGTTCGATACACTTCTGTGGGCTGTTATCTGGCAGATCAACAAATCCACCATCCAGGGCCCGCTGAGAGTTAGAGTCCTTGTAACAGCCATAGTAATGGCCCTTGTCTTTACCTGAAGACACAACATTGAATAATATTAAACACGTGACTCACACACACACACACACACATATATATATATATATATATATATATATATATATACACACACGACACATATATATATGTGTGTGTGTATATATGTATATATATGTGTGTGTGTGTATATATATTATATATATATATATATATATATATTATATATATATATATAGTATATATATATATATATATATTAGGGCTGTACAGAATAGGGATTTTCACTATTCGGCTGAATACGAATAGCGGGACCACCTATTCGGCCGAATACGAATAGTGTATAGTATGTATACTGTTTGTCATGGCTATGCAGATCATGTTAGACGGGGCGGCTGGCTACGGACTGGGCCTTCAAATAGGGGATCACTGGTTGCCGCCACTACGCGCATTTATGGATGACACGACTATTATAACGGGCAGTGAGGAGTCTGCCCGCACGATCCTGGAAAGATTGGACGCGGTGGTCCAATGGAGCGGTATGCAGTTTAAACCGCAGAAGTCGAGGAGTCTGTCAATCCATAAGGGCAAGGTGTCGGCAATCAGTTTTACGGTGGCAAGGAACAAGATCCCAACGGTTCTGGAGGAACCGGTGAAGAGTCTCGGTCGCGTTTACGATTCGAAGTTATCTGATAGAGCGGAGGTCCGGCGAATACACGAGTCACTGGCTACAGGCTTGCTCGCGATCGAGCGTTGCAGGCTGATCGGGAAATTCAAGGTATGATGTCTCCAATTCATGTTGATTCCAAAGCTCCTATGGCCACTGTTAGTCTACGAGGTGACGATGACTGCAGTGGAAGCCATGGAGAAAAAAATCAACACAGCCTTGAGAAAGTGGATTGGTGCACCGCCTTGTCTGACCGACGTGGCTCTGTATTGCAAACAGGCTAAGCTGGTACTTCCGTTCAAATCGATAACCGAAAAGTTTAAAGTCGGCAAGGTAAGACTCGCCATGCTCTTGCGCGAGTCTTCAGACCCAAAATGTCATCGCTGTCCAGCTCGCTCTAAAGACCGGCCAGAAGTGGAGGGTCCTCGATGCGATAGAATCTGCTCAGAATGCACTAAAATTGAAGGAGATAATGGGATACACTCAAACCGACCGTCGAGGCCTGGGGCACGGGAAAGTCAATTGGTGGTCAAAGGCCTCAGCCAAAGAACGCCGAGACATGGTAATACAAACGGTGAGGGACAACGAAAACGAGGTTCGGGTCCAGAAAGCAGCCCAGCAGTCGCAGCAGGGCCATTGGGTCAGCCTGGAGAGCGCATTGCCAAGAATACTCACATGGGGTGAGATCTGGCGGATTGCGTGGTAATGAACGGAAACGAACACTCACAAAACTGGGAGAGGTGGCCGAAAGGGCCTCTAGCTGGCTTTGGACGCAGCGCAACAACGTAGGGGACGGGCCTCGGTGAGCTGGTCCGGGTGTCTAGTGGAAAAGGGTTTCTCACCCCTTTGAAAGTCCATCGTGTCCGAATTGTCTGCCAGTGTTCCTCTGCCAACTGCTAATAAAAGTCCAACATGTGTCCGGTAAACCAAAGTAAGCTTGTCGCTCGGTCGTCCAGGCATGCTGACTGCTTCAATTAGGCTGCCGTGGCGGCTTCTTATCTCACAGTACCTCCTTCGAAACCACCAAGTCGTCTTGTCTCTGGCCGAAAGTAAAACACCATCCGGTAATTCCGTACAGCGGGGAACCAGCCCTGAGCTTCATGAACTCAGGAGGGCCCACCTCCGAATGCGTCTAGGAATCGTGGGCCGAAACGCGTGTCGACGAGGATAATTTCTACTGACGACTGGTAGATCCCCGCTGTACTTGCTCCCTGTGAGTTTATTCCTATTGTAAAATATATCTATAAAAAAAACCACACATTCATAATGTCAAATGTACGCTGAACTTCACAAAAAGTAGCACAGAATAGTCATTTTCTTCTTTAGCATTCTGAGGTTTACTGCTGCAGATATCACTCGTCTTCATTCATTTCTCTGGCTGGACATTATCTCTCGATCTTCTTTTTTGTCTGCCTCGAGGTCTACGACCATTCCTCTCTCAGGTGTATACAGTTTTTACTTCTCTGTCTTCTGACATTCTTTCAATATGCCCCAACCATTTTAGTCTGCTAGCTCCCATGATTCCAGTGATCAATAGTGATTTAAACAGATTATACCTTGCGTTGTTACTTCTCACTCTCCATTCCCCGCTGTTAGCATCTTTGATGAGTCCGAAGATTTGTCGTAAGAATGTTTTCGAAAACCTGTAATAAGGCCTCATCTCTTTTATTTCTGCTTCAAGTTTCAGAGCCACTGGTCTAATCAATGTTTTAGATATTTTGATCTTGGTCTTGCGAGACAGACACTTTGACTTTAGCAGATGTTGAAGGGCATAGTATACTTTTTGTCTAGATTGTATTCTAGATTGTATTTCTTTTCTCAGCACGTTGGAGAAGTTTAAGCTTGCACCCAAGTACTTATGTTTCCGTTCGTTTGATTTTCATATTATCGACTTGGACGTGGCCGGAGTTTATATTCTTTTCATGTCTAGTTAGAATTCGTACAGAATAGTAAACGTTTAAAAACATTTTATGCTTTGCATCCTTTCAGCCAGTCTCTGGTAACTAATAACTAGGAATGAAAGAATCTTAAGTTTTATAACAAGTAACTAGCTTAGTTAATGCATGAAAGCTGCATTAGCTTTCAACAAACCCAATCGTTCCATGTTGTCAGTATTTAGGCCGTATATGCAGATGCGGGTGTAAGGTAACTACTATTCGTATTCGGCCCGACCGCAACTATTCGGCCGAATACCGAATAGTCAATAGGTCCACTATTTGGCCCCGAAACGAATACGAAGCGAATATTCGGTACAAGCACTAATATATATATATATATATATATATATATATATATATATATATATATATATATATATATATATATATATATATATATGCAGATGGGAAAAGGAGACGTTGACGACCTAAGGAAACCTGGAAAAGGACAATAGAACAGAAAATGAAGGAATGTAAACTGACATGGGATAAATATGGGGTGACTGCAGTGCACATGGGTTACCATGGGCAGAAAAGCAGAAGACCGGCAGTAATGGAGATCACTTGTAAATGCCTTATGTGTCAACAGTGACAAAGAGGATACATATATATAAGTGTGTGTGTGTGTGTGCGTGCGTGCGTGTGTTTAGGGAATGCACATAAATAAACAGAGAGTGAACCTTTGAGGATGTAGAAACATCATATACAATATAGATTTAGACAGGTTTTATTGACATTCACCTAAAAAAAGTAGAAAGAAGTAGAAGGACACGCCAGACGACATAAAAATTGAAAATCATGATCTTTTTACTTGTTTATGTGAATGTCAATCAATACAAGTATATATTTTTTTATATTATACACAATATTACAGGGAACTATCAGAAGGTCGTGGGTTCTCTCCCTGTCGAAGGCGGACATTTTTTCAACCCCCCAAAAAAAAAGACCTTGACTTCCGGGTCGACCCAGCCTTGAGTGGGTACCGGGTGCAGTCCCATGGAGTAAAAGCGGCTACATCACCCATCATGTGCCGACTGTGCAATACAATATAGGTCTAGCCCTATATACCTAAATGCGTGGAAAAGGATCCTTTACTTGTTATACAGGACAGCCGAGAAGAGGCTCGCTTTCAAATCCAGCTGCGACTCGCT
Source organism: Candidula unifasciata (assembly GCA_905116865.2). NCBI lineage: Eukaryota > Metazoa > Mollusca > Gastropoda > Stylommatophora > Geomitridae > Candidula > Candidula unifasciata. Next base: position 622,901 of record CAJHNH020002990.1, read on the forward strand.
GCAGCCCACGGCCGGTGTTCGAAACCAGGCGGTTCCCGGGGTTCACCCAGCCTCTAGGAAATGGGTACCAGAGTGATACTCTGGGGTAAATGGAGGAACGTCGCTGTAGCTACAGAGTTACGAGCGGACAGCGACACAGACGGACAATTTTAATCAGCTGCCCGTACTGGTGGCAGAGCACTTATGGTTTATAACGGTGTGCAATGACGCTGGTTCACATCCCCCAACTTAACTTAACAGGGAACTAAGATAATCCTTAACGTCAGCTGATCTTACTACAACCTGGCTGTTACAACTAGCAGCTTTACAGTGGAGACCAGGACTGCAACAAGGACAAGGCCTTGGCTGGATACTCAAGAATTCACACATCACATAAGCTGGGCGATTAAATTAATATTCTCAAGAAAATCTAGGCCGGCTTCACAAAACATGAATGGATTCTCTCATTAAATGCACCTCCAATAACTCGCCAAATCTTAATCGTTGTACCCGGCAATGTGGGTGTTTATAGAAATGAGCGTGCAGATTACCGGGCAGACTCGGCGGTTACCGTGACTGGAAAGGAGTGATGTCATTAACATCGCAAAGATTACGACAACAAGCAGGACTCAGTATTCTTGTCCGGGTTAGTGGTTACAGGGATGCACCATAGAGTAGACATATGAACATTTTATCAAGGGCACAAGGCGCCTGGTTAATCAACACAGAACGGCCGTAAGCAGTCATTTTACTCTTGTTCAGCTACTGAGGAGGAGATCGGAGCACCTATGGATCTGTCCAGAGTACTGTAATGATAGTGTACACTAATCACCAGTCTTACTACCAGCAATGAGCGCAAAATCACAACAGAGATGACATGCCTTAGAAATGGTGCCAGAGTAACAAGCTTTACAATTAAAAATGCAGAAATTAGCCGTACTGATTATCTGGGGGAGGGGGGGGGGGGGGGGTGGGGTGGAATCCGGCTCCGTCAGATCTGAAACCACGACCTTCCGATCCGCAGGTGAGTGTCTAGCAGCCACACCACGGTGGCTTCCAGATTTCACTTCTGTTGACCTTCATCGATTTCCCGCTGCTGACACATACACAACAATTATCGAAGACCTAACCGCCAACTCCTGTATAATTAAACCCACAGCTTCCACGCGCAGTCTCCATTTGCTGCAGTACTCAGCTCCTACCTAGCTCAACTACTACAGCTATACAGCTACTACGAGTTAACAATGGCGTGAGCCAATGTCTGACATCACGCGAGGCTCGCATGCGATCATTCAAACATAAACTCTCTATCTTAACAGTTATTATTCTCCATTTTTAGTTCTCTTGAAAAAGATCGTCTATATCTAAATCTATGTCATTGAAGGTTCGGAAAAGAATTCTCGTATGCTATACAGAGCCACTTTTAACATATGGCTATGAGACTTGGACAATTATTAATCAAGCCAAACCAAACAATTTCTTGAGGCCTCGGAGATGTGGTTTTACAGAAGAATCCTTATAATTCAGTGAACAGCTAAGAACAGCAGCCTATATGTTTTGAAAGAGGAAAGGACTGGAGCACAACTTATCACACACATCAGAAAGAGACAAGTCATCATTGTTTGGTCATATTTTGAGAAAAAGGATACAGGAAAAAGGATATTGTAACCACCAGAAAGACCTGTAGAAAAAGAGACAGAGGAAAGCAACTGACATGGGAGACCATGATTCTATACATCTTACAATCTCCATGTACACATTCGTGTGCACAAACTTTTCCCATGACATGAGAAAACGTTTTCAATTCTCTCCTGTCATTTATCCTCCATTATTTCTCTTTCCACGGATCTTAGCAAAACTTGATCCAGTTTCTACTTTCTGACCAAGAAAAAAAAAAGCGATTACTACTTTCGTTATATATACTTAAATTCAGAATCTGTTGCTTAAACGTTGCGAACGGGCTTCGTAACTCAGAAATACCCGATTGGATTCCAGCTGCGGGTTATCTGACAGCAGACTGTTTTGCGTTGATTTCGACACCGGTATGGAGAGCTAACAATTTTAGGAAGAAAAAAAGGAGTGGCAAACTACAGAACGGAAAAAAAATACTCTGGGGTTGGTTCTGAAATGCCCTGTAAAGGATATGCAAAGAACGTTTTTACAAATTTTTTTCCCCTCAGGATTCACAACCACACGTTAAAACTGGCTCCATGCAACATGCGAGAATTATTTTTCTAACCTCCAACGACCCAGATTTATTGCCCCCTATTTTCTTTATTTTATAAAATGCAATTTTCGCTTGTCCTATTTTATCATTTGAAAAAAAATAATAATAAAAATAAATAAAGGACAACCCACCCACCCCCCCCCCCCCAGCCCCTTTTTTTGGTCCACCAGTGGCGCCACATGAATACGAATGCGATGCTAGATTCACATTTTGTACAGACCAATCGGCGCTCGATATCAGATGTAATAGTTATCATGCCAGCCATCTTTACTTCTCAGAACATTTCCTGGTACCACTATATGGCTGGGTCGACCTGGGGACCAAGAGAATTATAAACACTCCTTCACAACGCGGATTCGAACACAAGACCTTGGAGTCGGCATGTCAGCGCCAAGACACGGCTGTCAATCTCTCTATATGATGTCTATAATAAATTGTCCATCAGATGAGTTCTTTGTGGCACGTTGAATTGTGCAGTTTATATAGTTTCCTTCGTCGTGTTTTTGGTCTGTCTTTATTACCAGGCTTCAATCTTTCTTTATGGTTATCTGTTCGTCATAACCTCTTCACCACTTCATTAGACTGGGATCAACGATAGGCGTGGTAAGAAGACATTTGTACGGTCGGTTTGTCCCGTGGACACACACACAGAAAATTAAAATGGCTTCTGTCAAATTATCCGGGACACTTTCTGACGCCATTAAAGTCTGATTTATTACACCGGACAAGAATATGATGCGATTATAAATAACTCCAAAAAATTGCTGGCTGGTAGAGTGGATATTATTATTGCCTGGTTGGGTACGTTAGGCAATGGACAGATAGGTAATGTAGTGAGATAAATCGCACAGTTACGCCCATATATATATATATATATATATATATATATATATATATATATATATATATATATAGTATCCTTATGAAACAGCTTTCTTTAGTTACCTATGACGTGTTACTATTTGTTGCTTGCTACTTGTCCGTATCGACATCCTTGCATATCAGTTCGATCATTCGTGCTCCGTCCCCCTATGGAGCAGCCATCTGAATGTCCCCATGCTTAACGTACCCAGTTTGAGTTAAAACCAGCATAAGTTATTTTTTCCTTTGCCCCAGAACCGGTTTCTGCACGACTGACCTCGTTTAATACCCACTTGCGGTCCATCATGGCTGACTCCTTTGTCTCAACGTCGCTAGAACGAAGTGCTTTCAGTATGTCTACCCTGTCTCTGTTACTATTTTTTGCTTCCCTTGAACAACCCCTGTAGCGCACATGCAACTCATTACAGTGTGTTTAATTATTGATAGTTTTATCAAGAAGAGAGAACGAGAGAGACGGTGGAAGAGAGAGAGAGAGAGAGAGAGAGAGAGAAAGAGAGAGAAAGACAGACAGATATAGACAGAAAGGAGGTGGGGGAAGGTAGCAAAGGTTATACATAGTAGAATCAGTAGGAACTATAGAAAACGGATAGATACAGCTCTTCGTTTTCTGCCCTGTAACCCTTAACAAAACTCAGGCTCTTAACCAACTGACGCCAAGTGGCCCTATGCTTTGCTACTGCATGCAGTTCATCGCATGTCCTCTCCATCTGATTAACTTCATACTCTAGTGACGGTGTGACAAGAAGAGATGAAATCAGGAATGAAAAAAAACTGGAACAAAACAAGGACTAAAACCAGTCATACTATTCATTGAAAAACAACAAATGAGATGGTTTGGCCACCTGACGAGATTGCACTGGTACCAACTGCCACAGAGAGCCACGCTGAAGAAATATAGTGAACACAGAGCCACTTGGAAAACCACGAAAGAAATGAAGCGACACTATCAGAGCAACCTAACAGAAATGAACACCCAACTGGTAAAATGCATTGGAAAAAGCGCAAAAACGATCCTTACATCTCCCTCCAAAACATCGCATAGGTTAAATGGTTGAAAGGAAGAAGAAGAAGGAGAAGTTACTCTAGTTCCCTTCGTCGTGTGTTTTCTAGTCTGTCTTGATTTCCAGGCTTCAATCTTTCTTTATGGTTATCTGTCCGCCATCACCTCTTCATTAGCAGAGATAGATTGGAATAAACGATAATCGTGGTAAGGAGAAATGTTTACAGTAGGCCTGACCCGCGGACATTTAAGGAAATTAAAATGGCTTGTCAAATTATCCCGGATACTTTTTGACACTATTACAATCTGGTTTATTACATAGGACAAGAATACGATGCGATTTTAAGGCGTGGCCCTATCAAAAAACAGTATTTGAGATCTTATCTCGCCGTTTTGATTTTGAGCAGCTTTCTGAGACAGGTTATATGAAACTGATTCAACTTTTTAGCATGGCGCTGATACACAGTCCACGTTTCGCAAGCGTAGAGCAGTACTGGAAGAATTACAGGGTTGTAAACCTTTAGCTTGGTTAGCAGCGAGATACTACTTCAATTCTTAGATAAATGTCCTCTTGTCGACATCCTTCAAATGAAGCAAACTGAATCCCCGCTCTTATAGCTTTATTGTACGTATTTTGAATCAACCCGGTCATTTTCTGAATGGTCAGAATCAGAACCTATGCATCATGGGAAGATACGCACGTGCTTTTTATTCATTGGTCAGTACTTATCACATGACTACGATACGATGATGTTGAACGCGCGACACAGAATTTACACCTAGAATTGTAGAGTGGTTTGTAAACTAGAAAGGACATTTATGTCGTGTGCTTCAAATGGGGATACATATGAGAAGGGGGAGGGGGATAAGGAAAAGACAAAGAAGATGACGCTGGTGGCATGATGGGATATCATCAACAGACATTAGCAAGAAAACCAAACCTACAGGTTAGTGACGACACACGAACATCGACGACAGAGCAAAGTACACGATAATGATAGCCAATAGATGCCAGCAAAATACTAATTCAAAATAGATTAGAGGAAAATGAGACAAAATCACGGACACATTAAGCGTCGAACTGAACTCAGCGAAAGGCTAAAATAAACGCCCATTAGAATATAATGTCATGATTATGTTCTGGGATCTCTCAGGGCTGACAGGTGCTCGAATAGATGGCATCAACGATACCTAATGGAAAAATAATCGTTACTTAAAATGTCCGGATATTGATCACGTGGAGTATTTACACGACTATTCTGTCTGGTACAGTTTGTGAGCGAGTCACGCTCGTGGAGTCGCTAAACTCCCGCCTTTTAGTTTACATCGTGTCAATTTAGTTTGCTTCATGCCCCCCCCCCCCCCCGCCTCCTCAACAACGAGAACAAAACTGCTAACAGGGAGGGGGAAGAGGGAGGCAGACATCCTATCAGCCCACAAAATTTATTAGAGGCCTAAGTGCTTCCTCCTGCATCTCTAGCTGCCATGTTCACATGTTTTCTTCTGATGTATTTGTTTCTACATTTCACATTGTTTCAAATATATTACATTTATATGCTACTCAGTATATTATTATTATTATGATCTTAAACCATTATAAAACACATGAATCGCACATAGAAGACACAGAAAGAACATCACACGAATCCTATACAGAAGACAAAACAGAAATTCCACACAAGAACAATATCACGAAAATCCCAAATAGAAATAACACACACATGAGCCCCACACAAGGGACAGTTGTAAATCCCAGACAGACAGAATGTCGTATAAATCCCACACAAAAGCCCCCCCCCCCCGCCCCCGCTCAAAAAAAAATCCCACATCCGCCTACATAAATATCCCACACAGAAAGAACATCACATAAACCCCACAGTTAGCCATACCTCTGTTGGGACAATAATTAGTCAAGTCCAAATTGTAGAGCTTCCCCTCTTGCTGCTGACAGTACACATCCGCAATCTCCTGTTTGCACTGCCAGGTTTTAGCGCGTTTTACAGCTGAAGACACCTCCTTGGCACTGACATCACATTTTGGGCTATATTTCTGCGACCAGGAGTTATGAGGCTTCTGTGGGAGGTGTTTGTTCTGAAGAACATCAATATTTACAACGTCATCGTTTGTGTTATTGTTATGATTCTTGTTATCGTCAGCACCATCAACGTAAAGATGCGGCTCCTCAGGCACTTTAAGAACAGTCGAGTCCTTGTCCACTGTTGGACATGGACCCAGGCACTTTAATGATACGACCATCGTTAGAGGTCTGGTAACTATGGTTTCCCCCTCGGGGTGGCAGCTCTTGAACACCATTGTCAGCCGAGACTTGATTTTCAGCAATACTGGTGGGACTGCTTGATACTTTTTGCGTGATACTTTTGTAGCGATGTGTTCGATTTAACAACCGGAGTGTTGCCTGAACGGGTGGACCTTTGCCTCCATTTGTAGAAATTCGTTTGTCTGTGATCGGAAACACTTGCTTATTGGTATTCTGTGGATAAACGAATTTACCACACTTAAAATGTAACAGTAAACCAGACGGAAAATCACAGTAAACTATTTGTCAATGTCAGGAAGCTAGCTGCTGTTATTTTAACTCCTCCGTTTTCTTCTTTTTGCGCCCCAGTCTCCTCCATATAAAACTACCACTACCGCTGCCGCTCTTTTTTTTTCCTTTTTTTTCTTCTTCGTCTTCGTCTTCTTCTTTTCTTCTTTCTTCTTCTTCTTTTTCTTTTCTTTTTTTCTTCTTCTCTTTCATCTGCTTCTTCTAATTCTTCTCCTTGTTTTTTCTTTCGTTTCTTCTTTTTCTTCTTCTTCTTCCTCTTCTTCTTTAATCTGCTTCTACTCCTTATTCTTCTCCTTGTTCTTTCTTCTTCTTCTTCTTCTTCTTCTTCTTCTTCTTCTTCTTCTTCTTCTTCTTCTTCTTCTTCTTCTTCTTCTTCTTCTTCTTCTTCTTCTTCTGCTTCTTCTTCTTCCTCCTCCTCCTCTTCTTCTTCTTCATCTCTTTCACCCTTACAAGACTGTTGGCATATTATGTAGTGGTTTACAAACAGGCTGTGGTATCTGCACCTTTCGGCTCAACATATTCGATTTCGTCAAACTTCTAATAAGTCGCCTTTCACGACATGCTTGTTTGGGGGCAAGTGGTCTGATCTTCTTCCTGACAAAGTGGGCACATGGGGACATGGTGGACATGGGGACACGGGGACATGGTGACATGGGGACATGGGGACATGGTGACATGGGGACATGGTGACATGGGGACACGGGGACATGGTGACATGGGGACATGGTGACATGGGGACACGGGCACATGGGGACATGGTGACATGGGGACACGGGGACATGGGGACAACATTTCTTATAAGCAGCATTTCACAACAAGTAACCATCTCTTCTGGTCAACCCATCCCTTAACAGAAACTTGACCTCAAACCCAGTTTTCCTATCAGTCAGTCAGTAGCACGTCCTCTGCAGAACCCTGCTCCCATAACAACCCTCCGGAAAACTTCTCGATCACTGGCAAGATGACTTGCGTCCTTTGAACCCATTTGAATATCATCCGCGACATCCTGCACGAATCTTCTCTTTGGTCCTCTCTCTTCCTTTATTTCCAGGATTAAACCCCCCCCCCCCCCCCCCCCCACCATTATTGTTCTCTCCAAACCTTGGTGACGTTTTAAGTGACCAAAATATTTCAATTTTATGTTTCTTTAATAATCTTTAAAAGTGTTCCTATATTTTGTGCTAAACATAAACATAAAATGTGATTAGAAAGGTCTACTGAGGTAATGAAACCGAACGTTTCGACCAATGTCTTCATCAACGAAGTACTAAATACAGCACAAAATGTGACTGGGACAAAAACAAACGGACAAGACAACAATGCTTCTTTAAAAAAAAAAAAAAAGGTCAATATCTATAATTTCCAACAATTATTCTTACAGCCGCACCAACAGCCAAACTGCCAGTAACTCCCCGTGGCTTCTGACGCAAACGCCATTTCTTCTTGTCCAATTTAAACCCCATTTCACCGGATTGATTTCTCTGTTGACGGAGTTTCAACAAATTTGGCCACGATTAACGCACGTGAACTCTGACCTGTCCCAAAGGGACATCAGTGCTGACGGATGGCAGACGTTAATTATCGGCGGTGAGCACACAAACCAAGTAAAAATGCAAACCGGAGTTTGGAAAAATTTCCCCCAAACAAAATATCCTAGAGATCCCAGAACAGACGTCGAGCAAGTAAAGACATGAAAGAGGGCTAAACAAACGAATGAACGAATGGAAATTATATTCAACGAATCAACTCTTTCTCTTTCAACCAAAGTACAGGGTTTTATCACCTATAATTAGTGTGTATCAAATAACGAAAGATTTATAGTTATATATTTTACATCTGGTTTGAGCATGCTAAAGAAATTTGGCAATATATACTTACATACAGAACAATAAATGATCTTCCTTTGAATTTAATACACGTCTGCTCTTTTCATTGTGTCTGTTATCTTCTTAAATATTTTAAACAAAATTGTCTGCTACTGAAAAGGTTACAATCTCGCAAGAACCGGTCTGGCATTCTGGGGGGTAAAACAGGTTGGTGGTCGAATTCTGGGGCGGCGCTAAATTTAATCACAACTACAGGGAGACGGAGCGACGTAGCATAGTAATGGCTCCTTCATCTTCATGGTCACAGGTTCGAATCCCTATCAGTACCGTCTTAACGCATGGGCCCGCTGGTCACTCGCTAGGGGGCCCAACGAGCATAGGGAGCCCGTGCTAATATGTGCATGTGAAGTAAGTACAGGAATCTTTCCCCGCCTTTAGGCGTATTGGGAATATAGGGCTAGCCCTATATTTTATAGACCAATCTGATCTCGGTGGGCGATGTGGTGGTCAGCACCACGCCGGTCACCTTTACATCCCAGGACCCTACCTCGTACCCATTCAAGGCTGGGTCGACCTGGAAGCCAATGTAATTTTTTGAAAACAGTTCAGGACCCGAACCCAGACCTTTCGATCCACAAGCGAGCGTCTAGCCGCAACACCACGGCGACTGTGTACATGGTTTCAAGAAATATCTAAAGAAATCAAGGCAGCCGAAGAGATGACAACACCTATCGATGGAAGTAACTAGTTCTATAGAAACTATATCTAGTTCTACAGACTGAAGCAGCCACAAGCAACATCTCACTAAGGCTGCTAACGGAGTGTGGCAGGCTTCCTGTGAGAGGTAATGCAGAACCCACAGAACCGCGTCCCATCAGTCTGCGCCCCCGGGGCGAGGCCGAGAATTTCCACACTTCCGTTTGTGAAGATATTCTGGCACGCTCTTGTGTTAGACGTCGTTATCTTAGACCAGTACACACAACAATGGCGTCCACATAAAGACAACCAGTTTCTGGCCCAGCATCCACCACTGCAACACAATATAGTTTACGACATGCTCCGATACCTTCAAACGTCATTATTACATTTCTCTATTGTAAACAGGCTTACACAGATGTATATTTTTAATTTATTTATTATATACAATAGTTTAGGTTCCAATTTTGTGAGACAGTAGTTCTCTTGACATGTGGCAAGACGACATGCATTGAACAAAAAAAAAAAAAAAAAAAAAAAACAGGACAGAGAAGAACATAGAATTTAGCAAACTATCTCTACTGCCATCATCACTGTTATTTCTACAACAACAACCAAAACAATAACTACTACTATTACTACTGCTGCTACTACTACTATTAATACTACTACCACCATCACCACCCTTATTACTATTGTTGCTGTTATATCACTACTATTACTACTACTTCAACTACTGCTGCTATTACTGCTTCAACTTTTGATATTACTACTGCTGCTGCTGCTACTACTACCACCACTGCTACTACTACTACTACTACTACTACTACTACTACTACTACTACTACTACTACTACTACTACTACTACTACTACTACTACTACTACTACTACTACTACTAGCACCACCACTACTACTACCACCACTGTTACAACAACCACCACTACCATTATTTCTACTACCACCACCACTGCTGCTGCAACCGCTGCATAATTACCCCATGAAATTTATGTATGTATGTGTGTGTGCGTGGGTGTACGTGTGAGTATATGTGTGGGTGTACGTTTGAGTATATGTGTGCGTGTACGTGTATGTTTGCGTGTACGTGTGCGCGTAAGTAGGTGTGTATACATGTGCGTGTACGCGTGTGTTTACGTGTGTGTGTGTGTATACGTATGCATGTTCCCTTAATGAATTCCGATGGTCTCGGGCGACCCCTGTAAAAGGGTCATCCGACCCAAAAAAGGGTCGCGACTGGCAAGGTTAAGAACAGCTTATATAGACCACCTGGTACTCAGTGGGTAATGTGGTCAACATCGGGCCCACTGCCTTTATTTCCCCATGACTTTACCTGGTACAGGCAGCGTCGACCTGGCAGCCAAGGTCCGGCTCCGTTAGGAATCGAACCCACGACCTTCGGATCCGAAGGCGAGCCTCTCACCGCTACACCACGTCTGCTCACATTATCTAAATTGCTGAGATAAAATATAAAACAATATTCTCTACACACTTGACTCCCGGGAGTCGCCGTGGGGGAGTGGCTAGACGCTTGTCGTGGATCGGAAGGTCGTGGGTTCGCTCCCTGGCGGAGCCGGACTTTTATCAAAAATGACCTTGACTCCCAGGTCGACCCAGCCTTAAGTGGGTACCGTGTGCAGTCCCGGGAAGTAAAGGCGGCCGGCGTGATGCTGACCATCACATCAGCCATCTTGTGCCGATTGGTCTATAAAAATATAGGTCTAGCCCTATATGCCCTATACGCCTAAAGGCGTGGACAAGGGTCCTTTACTTTTTTTTTTTACTTTAACTTGACTTCCCTTTCACACATCGTGCAGCTGGCTTCACGTCTACTATGGTCAGCCAGCCCGGCAAACACGTCTCATACTGTATAGTTACGTTCTTTACGAGTTGTAAACATCTAGTGGCATCCCACGCTTTCTATGCATGTTTATTCTCTTCTCTCAGAGAAACAACCAACATATTTTATCAGAGAAACAATCAACACATTATCTTCTCTCCGAGACACAATCAACACATTCTTTCTCTCCGAGACACAATCAACACATTCTCTTTCTCTCCGAGACACAATCAACACATTCTTTTCTCTCCGAGACACAATCAACACATTCTCTTCTCTCCGAGACACAATCAGCACATTCTCTTCTCTCCGAGACACAATCAACACATTCTCTTCTCTCCGAGACACAATCAACAAATTCTCTTCTCTCCAAGAAACAATCAACACATTATCTTCTCTCAGAGAAACAATCAACACATTCTCCTTTCTCAGAGAAACAATCAACATATTTTCTTTGCTTTCAGAGAAACAATCAACATATTTTCTTTGCTTTCAGAGAAACAATCAAAATATTTTCTTCTTTCAGAGAAACAATGAACACATTATCTTCTCTCAGAGAAACAATTAACACATGCTCTTCTATCAGAGTCACAATCAATACATTCTCTCCTCTCGAAGAAACAATCAACACATTCTCTCCTCTCAAAGACACAATCAACAACACGGGAGAAAGAAGATGTAAATAGCTCGGGCCCAGCTACACACTTAAGAGTGACGAAGTCGGGCCCATTTATGCGTCTCAATCTCTGAGGGGCGCAAGTTTGAGTGGCAGGGGTGTCATGGTTTGTGCGACGGTGTATTATGTCAACGGTCTTACCGGCGACCACGCCAGTATATATTAGAGGATGTGAGCGCTTTTAACAACCCCATAACAAGTACAAATGACCCTAACCCGAATCCCCCCCCCCCCCCCCCCCCCCACACACACAGTGAATCTAGGTTCCATGAGAAAGTGCATTCTACGTCCCGTGATTTAAGACTTCTTATCACTTTGCGGCGGCCCGCAAAACGCTGTGTAGCTGCAGACACGCAACGCTACCATCCTCATCGCCCGCAAACGCTGGCAGCTGGAATAAACTCATTTCCTGCTGGAAATTATAGACGGCTGTCATATACCCACCAACAAACACTAATTCTCCTTACGGGTGAGAACGCAATGTGGGCGGCCGCTGCTCACAAAAGAACAATTAACACGCAACGCAGAAAGCTTTATGAATATAGTAGTACACCGGGACACCCCTCTAACAATGAGCAACGTTGACCAGCCTGAGTAAGCATTAATGAAAGTTAAGCTAGTGTGTGTAGATGGGTCAAAGTTCGTTACTAGTAATCGGGAGAAATAAATAAATTCAACGCGAAAAATCGGTGTACTAAATCACGCAGCACGATCTAGATATCCTCGGCATTCGCTCGTCATCTGACAGCCTCATTTCCAAAAGTCATATTTACCCGCAGCTTATATACTCAGGCCCGCCGTAAAAAAGCCAACCACACACCCCCCCCCCCCCCCATCGATATTCAAAGTTTAAAGATTCGTGTGAGGCTCAAAAAGGCGCTGAGAACGTCAGAAACATCCAGCATCTTTAAGAAAGGATCGTTGCAGCAACTGTAACTAACTCTTGACAACATTTCGAAGTCATGGCAGGAGATTCTTCTTCTTCTTCGCGTTCACCAGCAGTAAACTCTGGCGGGAAGTTCTGGTTGTTCATCCACTTCTGGACTGTAGTCTTGTTCCAGAACCTGAGTGTTGCGTGTAAGTCTGTTTCACAGATGTGACTCGTTTGTTTGCAGACTGCTGGTTTACTGCCAATCAGGCAGATGCACTCCAACTTTAAAGAACGCTCCCAATTAGTCGACTCTTAATGACATTTTGTGAGTAGGCAGTGGGTCTATTCTTGTTTTCCATATAAAAGGGCGCCGGTAGGAGATTGAATACCGTCTAGATATCACCAGAGCTACAAATGACGCCAGTTTCGAAATGTATACTTTTAGCGTTTACGAACAATTTAAGACGCCACAAGTCTATATCCATTGGAAGATAATTTTTATAATAACAGTTTAAATGGCGGCAATAATTCTCGATGAAACTGCAAAAACATTTTTTCTCCTTGCAAATCAGATCTAAGAGCGAAGATGAAGCAAAACAACAACCACACAATATGTCTGAAAATGGCTAAGTGAAAGCAACACGGAAGCTGAAATTATAACTGCAGCTCTGTTAATCTGTCTAGCGGTCAAACTAACCGTGACTAGAAGCAGTTAAACAAGAATGAGAAAGCGAGAGGAGAATGGGCAGCAGCAGCAGACGTTAACCCTTCTAACAAGAGGAACATCAAAACATCGTTTGTATTCAAAATAGATGAGATAGCTACCGCAGACACACTAGCTCCTGCCGGAACAACATTTCGCGCATGCGCAATGGCATTTACAGTTTTCAACATCTAAGCAGGGCTGCCGAAGTTGGTATTTTCGAACAAATTTAGTACGATCTGACCCTTGCCGAGCAAAACTGCACTTTTGGTACCACGCCCGATGTTGGCTTTAGTAACACGCCCGATGTTTAGGTATGTTTTAGTCTCCAGCCCTCCTATTTTAAAATTATCTAATATCATATTGTATCTTATCCCCAGATGTTATACCAACGTCACAGATATTGCAGATGGCGTATTACAACTCGAACGCAATATCCTACATCCGATATGCAACATCAGTAAAGAGCTTACCCCAGCAGAGGAGAGGTACGCAACGTCGGAACAAGAATGTATTGAAGTCGTCTTTGGCATCTCCAAACTTAAAAGGTATCTTTTGGGACGACCATTTTTACTACAAACAGATAATAAACCACTGCTAGTTATCAAAACAGGAGCGCACAAGAACAACAGAATCGCACGTTGGTCACTGCTTCTCCAGACTTACCAGTTTGAAATAACACATATTGAAGGTGCACAGAACAACTTAGCTGACCTTCTCAGCAGATTGTAAAATTTTTCCTTTTCAAATGGTTAAATTGGTACTACAGTATAAAAACACCAGTTTCCGAAATGATACCATCTTGTTGAAGTTTACAGTTAACAGTACCTACAAACTGAGTTCTTCAGACAACTACGTCTATAGTCTGAACTCTACAGAGAATGTTTAATATAAACTAAATTCTACACATAACGGTGTGAAGAGATGAAATCCCACAGTAATGAAATACTGACTTCTACAGTCATCAAGTAGTAAAGCATTGAATTCATACAATTGCAAAGACTTGAATTTTACAGTCAAGAGTGCCAATATACTTAATTGGACAGTTACCAGCTCCATCACAGATTTCATATACAACTGTGCTTGGCACTACTGAACTACAATTAACTGGTATTCTTCATATTTGACTATGCCTCTACATTCAAGTCAAGAAATTACATTTTGTTGCTTCTGAAAGTTCTACTAAAACGACCATTCAAGAAATAACATTGGTCTAGTGCTTGTAAATTACAGCATTGAAGCTTTCACCATATAAATATCTACACAAGACAAGTTTGCGTAACTAGCATAAACTTTTGAACGATAGAGTGAACATTATAATATGTTAGTTCCAGTGTGCAGATTCAAGGTATCGTTGATTTGGTGCCACATTACTCAATGATACAACTGAAAGTGCCAATTTAAAACATTCAATTAATGGCATTTCAATTTTTCTGTTCCAGAATGTAGACTCTAGTGATAACTTATTTAATACCATACTCAACGGTAAATCTCAAACCTTCCAGATATGAAGGCCATGCAATAACATTCCGATACAACAGGTGCTCCATTGGCCGGATTCAAATTAATACTGATGTGCAGTGCGGCAGAAATTGGCGGTTCGAAATTAACAGTTCTCAATACACTTGAAATATTTCTACAACATGTACCTCTCCTAAGAAACATTTATCTTAAGTCAACAGAACTTTCAAGAAATTCCATACTTTGACTGTGTTGACTCCAGACTCCAAGACCAACCTGAACATGGAAATATTTGGTATTCCTCTTCCGAAAATGCCAAAGTATAAAAAGTGTGTTAATATTTCTGGATGAACAATTTTCAATGGATCAGGACATCATGCAAATCACGGATCAAGGTTCTTCAAAGTGTGTGAGAGGAATGAAAGTGAAATAAAATCGTGTGCAAGGCTATGTGATATGGCATTACTATATGTGGGTATTCTAGATTGCATACACTATGTAATATTTGTTGGGTAATGCATATAGCATTTATAATGTGCATTAATATATATGTTACGTGTGATATGTGTTGTCTAATATATATTATATATGTCATATTTGTTATGTACTGTATTTGTTAGTTCATATGGGTTGTGTAACGTATATGATTGTGTAGATGTGTACGTCATATTTGGTGTATTATATATATACATATTATGCATTTCATATTTACACTTCATTTGCTTTTTTTTCCTTTTCTATTTTGTTATCATAAATTTTAGGTTTTTCATGTTAATGTTAAAGTTAATTTTTTTTTCTCTCTTTATAAAACTAAACAATAAGTAAATGTTAAATGCAACGTGTTGTTTGTTGTAAAGTCAACCACATTTCGGGTTTTGGTGGATGGCAGCGCAACTGCCAACTTGCTGCATGAACAATGTAACTAAGTAATTATAAAGATGTAAACATAATGTAAATGTAACTGTTATTGTAATTACAATATACACATGACTAATTGTAGACAATAGGTTCTAGACGGTATCTAACTAAAAATTTAATTTTAGGATTTTATTATTTTTTGTTTTCCAGAACTTCGAATTTATTGTTGGAACATTGATCTTATTTTCATTTTTTGTTTGTTTGTCGGAAACAAACTTTAAATGAAATAAATTAATAACATAAAGTAGATTATTTGGTATTTGGTATTTATAAAACAGAAGTTGATTTTTATTTTGATTAGTATTCTAAATATTCACTGAGAGCAACCACAGATTACACTGAATCTTGTACATCAGGGTAAATACACTGGAGGTTTGATCTCATCCCTGTTGGTTGTGAATGTGTTTCATAAGCCACATTTGGGTTAACTATTTATACTGCACTGTGGGTCAGAAGGTGTGACTAGTGTCCGCAGCAAGGATTGCTTGAGAAAGAGACACATTCACTGCGGTATGTCAGGAAGACGGGAGGCTTCCATATTAACCATAGATTACTCGAGAAGAGTCATTGATATCTATGACGACCATTGATACAAGTTTTCGCTGGGAAGTGCATTCGGTGGCGTCCAACTAGGCTCGGGAGTGTAGTTGGGTTAGTGGGTCCCGGGCAGGTTGATTGTCCACCCACATAATTTTTTTAGTCATCACCATTATGATCAGGAGGTGTCAGAAAATGGTGGCATATTTGTGACAGGCATTGACATCATTGATAGCCACAAAGGGAGGAGTTATCCCTATGTGTATACAGTGACCCAGAAGAATGAATATGTCGAAGTCAGATAAACATTGACCTTACATCAGTGGATTGACTATTGACTTGTAACATAAGACATCTTAGATTTAAATAACTAAAAGGTTGACACAACCATCTGGACATCCCATACCCGATAGATACTTGACTACAGACTTAGGCAACGAACTTAGACGTCTGTTGTCAGGAAGTATCTTTCCTAAGGAGGGGCGGATGTCAGAGGCCAGTTCGGATATGGGACGGACAAAGCCGATGATAGTGAATCATCACGTATGAACGAGTTGACCTTCAGTAAAACTCAGTATGAGAGCGGGCAGCTTGACCACGGAATAAACTGGGTCCAGTTAACGGGACCCAGCCAAGCCCAGTTCACACAGGTGACACGGATTACTGCGTGTCGAGCCGTGAACTCAGGCCCCGGAACAAAAAGCTTTGTCCGAGCTGGTTGAAGAAGAGTTGTGTACTGAGACGGGACGAGACAAGACGGAACGTTGTGACTAGGTAAAAATGCATTAGGTTAGCGACGGTTAGTTGAATTATACTTTTGTGTTTAGTAACTTTGTTAGCTTGTGTTTCCATTTAATGTTTCGACTAGATAGTGTAGACTTAATTTTCCTTGTATAGTAGACATTCCATGCAGTATTTGTCTGTGCAGTTAGTAAAGTTGTGACGCACATTGTAATGGCGGTAACACTGCCCAGTCACGCTTAGGCCATACACCTTACGTGTGTTGCTGAGTCCCGTGTGGCAATAGGCGGCGGCTTAGTTAGCACTGATAAACTGTCAGCTAGGAGTCGTGTTCCTTGTAGATCCATGGGGACCGGCTTGGGTTGACCAGTGATTGTAAAGCTGTTCAACGCCAGGGGTTTCGGATAGGAGCTGCCTACTCAGTTGAGGTGTCGACAGCCTTTTGTTCATTGTACATTAAAGATTATGTTAGTACTCAGCAGGATTGTGTCTTAAGTGTGTCTAGGGTAGTTAAGTCTGTTAACTGGCCTACCTAGCGAGCTATAAAATGATTGGAGTAAAGTAGGTCCCTGATACCTCTCAACAAATTAGGATTATAAAAAATTACTCTTCTAAAGACTTTAATGATACACATACTGATGAAATCAAAGTTATTGTCACAGGACGTTACCTGGACCAACCTGAAGCCGACACAACAGCTGTGTAACGAACAGGCGAAAAAACACATGATACGGCAGTAAAGTAGTGGACAAATAGTTTCATTTCTGATCAAATATAAGATAAATATATGTATTTTAAAAAAGACATTGTAACTGTTTTTGA
This sequence comes from Candidula unifasciata, assembly GCA_905116865.2. Lineage (NCBI taxonomy): Eukaryota > Metazoa > Mollusca > Gastropoda > Stylommatophora > Geomitridae > Candidula > Candidula unifasciata. The sequence continues at coordinate 640,664 of CAJHNH020002990.1, forward strand.
AATAAAAATTAAGTACCGTTTTGTGTATCTTGGTTATCATCATCATCATAAATTTCCAATTCTGCCGTTAAGCGTTGTGGGGAGGAAGAATTTGTGATCCACTGCATGATGGGCCGCAATGATTATTATCATGCCGTGTCGATGTAGAAGCTCTTTAATGTCATCAATCCATGTTTTCCTAGGGGCGGCCTCTTGTTTTCATTTCAGATCTTTTCATGTGTAGCGCCTGCTTTGGTAGTTGTTGTGGCTGCATTCTTACTAAATGACCAAACCATTTGATCTTCTGTTTCTCAATGAATTTGCCGCATGGTGTTGTTCCTACAGTTTGTCTGATAATATCATTTCTAGCTTTATCTCAGATTGTTAAGTTGGCGGCTAATCGCAGGCATCTCATTTCACAGGTGTTAATTTTACGAAGGTTAGCCTCTGAGAATGCAGTGTCTTGGCACCTTTCAAAAAAGATTTGGTGCTATTCCTTAAAACAAAACAATTTCGGCAGCCCTGTATCTAAGCAGAACTTATTTTAATCATGACAGGCCTCATGGCTTCCCTCCTAGAGGCATCAGACCTGAGGAAACATGCAACAGTGCATTCGCAAATACACGCAGTATTTTTCTTCAAAACTAGGTGATCGTGGCTTACATGTGCACGATGTTGCAATTTGTGGCAACATTTGCGCAGCGGTACGTCACGTGGAAAGGATCCAATAATCGCTGATCTGTGAAAGCGCGTTCGTTTTTAAGCTTCGTTTCCCAAGAGAAAGAAAAAAAAAGAAGTATCAATTTTACGCGCTGCGAAAAGGAAGGGGATTCCATCACTGCGCTGTTATCTGTTTTATCCGTCACCCGGCTTGTCCTGTTTGATGTATTTTATATAAAAATGGAAAGCTAATACTCGTTGGAAATTTTTATACAGCTTCCATGAAATGTGAACACGTAGGCAGATATTAATTAAGCATTTTCATTATCACCATCATCTTCATTCGTCATCATCCATCACTATCATCTTCATTCGTCATCATCCATTACTATCATCTTCATTCGTCATCATCCATCACCATCATTCGTCATCATCTATCACCATCATCTTCATTCGTCATCATCCATCACTATCATCTTCATTCGTCATCATCCATCACCATCATCTTCATTCGTCATCATCGATCACTATGATCTTCATTCGTCATGATCCATCACTATCATCTTCATTCGTCATCATCGATCACCATCATCTTCATTCGTCATCATCCATCACCATCATCTTCATTCGTCATCATCCATCACCATCATCTTCATTCGTCATCATTTATCACCATCATCTTCATTCGTCATCATCGATCACTATGATCTTCATTCGTCATGATCCATCACTATCATCTTCATTCGTCATCATCGATCACTATCATCTTCATTCGTCATCATCGATCACTATTATATTCATTCGTCATCATCCATCACTATCATCTTCATTCGACATCATCGATCACTATCATCTTCATTCGTCATCATCGATCACTATTATATTCATTCGTCATCAACCATCACCATTATCTTCATTCGTCATCATCCACCATCTTCATTCGGCATCATCCATCACCATCATCATCCATCATCCATCACCTTCATTCGTCATCATTCATCACCATCATTTTCATTCTTCATCATCGATCACTATCATCTTCATTCATCATCATCCATCACCATCATCTTCATTCGTTATCATCCATCACCTTCATTCGTCATTATCCATTACCATCCTCTTTATTCGTCATCATCCATCACCATCATTCGTCATCATCCATCACCATCATTCATCATCATCCATCACCATCATCTTCATTCGTCATTATCCACCACCATCATCTTCATTCGTCATAATCCATCACCATCATCATTCGTCATAATCCATCACCATCATTATTCGTCACAATCTATCACCATCATCATTCGTCACAATCCATCACCATCATCATTCGTCATAATCCATGACCATCATCATTCGTTATAATCCATCACCATCATCATTCGTCATCATCCATCACCATCATCTTCATTCGTCATTATCCATCACCATCATCTTCATTCGTCATCATCCATCACCATCATCTTCATTCGTCATGATCCATCACCATCATCATCCATCACCATCATCTTCATCATCCATCACCATCATCTTCATTCGTCATAATCCATCACCATCATCTTCATTCGTCATCATCCATTACTATCATCTTCATTCGTCATCATCGATCACTATCATCTTCATTCGTCATCATCGATCAGTATCATCTTCATTCGTCATCCTCGATCACCATCATCTTCATTCGTCATCATCCATCACCATCATCTTCATTCGTCATCATCCATCACCATCATCTTTATTCGTCATCATCCATCACCATCATCTTCAGTCGTCATCATCCATCACCATCATTTTCATTCGTCATCATCCATCACCATCATCTTCATTCGTCATGATCCATCACCATCATCATTCGTCATCATCCATCACCATCATCTTCATTCGTCATCCTCCATCACCATCATCTTTATTCGTCTTCATCCGTCACCACCATCTTCATTCGTCATCATCCATCACCATCATCTTCATTATCCATCATCTTCATTCGTCATCATCCATCACCATCATCTTCATTCGTCATAATCCATCACCATCATCATTCGTCATCATCCATCACCATCATCTTCATTCGTCATCATCCATCACCTTCATTCGTCATAATCCATCACCATCATCATTCATTATAATCCATCACCATCACCATTCGTCATAATCCACCACCATCATATTTCGTCATCATCCATCACCATCATTTTCATTCGTCATCATCCATTACCTTCATTCGTCATAATCCATCACCATCATCATTCGTCATCATTCATCACCATCATCTTCATTCGTCATCATCCATCACCATCATCTTCATTCGTCATAATCCATCAACATCATCATTCGTCATAATCCATCACCATCATCATTTGTCATCATCCATCACCATCATTTTCATTCGTCATCATCCATTACCTCCATTCGTCATAATCCATCACCATCATCCTTCGTCATCATCCGTCACCATCATCTTCATTCGTCATCATCCATCACCATCATCATTCGTCATTATCCATCACCACAAGATTAGTAACAAGACCAGTGTTTAAGCCGTCTTCTATATGTTCTTCGGTCACCATCATCATCAAGTAGCAGGTCCTTTGCAGAACGTCGCCAGCTCTACCGCTCCGTGTCTTCAATGCGGCCTTTATATCCTGTGCTCATCTTCGTGTTGGTCGGCCCCTGCCGCTCCTTCCTGGTAAGATGCCTTCTTCTATTATTGTTTTCCCAATCTGCCATGGCGCTTGATATAACCAAAATATTTTAGCTTCCGAGACAAGATGCTTTTTATCAGCCAATCTTCCCTGATGTTCAGACCCAAGAGACCGTAATTATAGTGTGCTTGTTTACAGCGTAAAGCTCAGTAAAGGATTCTTTCCACGCCTTCAGGAGTACTGGGCACATAGGGCTAGATCTATGTTTTACAGATGAATCGGCACACGGTGGGCGATCTAGGCCACATGACGCCAACCGCTTTTAACTTTCTAGGACTTTCCCAGGTATCCATTTAAGGCTGGGTCGACGTGGGAACTAAGATCACCTGAACCCACGACCTGTGGATCGGCAGGCGAGCTATACCACGGCTTGTTTACAACACAGCAGAGACATAAAACATTTGTATGTGTATATTTATATATATACATACAACATCTGTATATGTGTGTGCACGTGTGTGTATACACACACACACACACACACACACACACACACACGTTGTATTAGTCGACTGAATGGGGGTTTCCACTGAACGACTTCAATGGAAACCCCCATTTGTACATCTGCCTGGGAGGCAAGGAAACAATAATCCACATACAAACAATGTAGATCTGTAAAACGGATGTGCAGGCAACACTCACGTTCTGGAACAAGACTAAAGTCCAGAGGTGAACGAACAACTAGAACTTTCTCCCCATTGCCTACAGCTAGTGAACGCGAAAAAAATGTGATTAAGTGAGAAAGCAAAAAAATAACAACAGCAAAAACATTAACCGCTTTCACATGATTAGACTGGCCATAGCCTATACAGCAGCAACAACAGTCTTCAACAATAGGGGTGCTAAGTGGTCTCGAGGCATAGCGTCCGCCTCGAGTTCTGGAGGACTGGGGTTTACGCCCCGGTGAAGGCTGGGATTAGTTCATCACTTGGACTTTTAGTAATTTACCCTGGTCTCTGGTTAGTCAGATCGGACGCCCGTGTGTATTGTTGCGCACGTAAAAAAAAATCCCTTGGCCTAACGGCGCTGCCCGCGCAAAATGTTTTACTAAAAATCTGCCCAAAGTATTTCAGAATCCACGCCGGTGCTACAGAGTTCGTGCACTGCGTTGAGATTCTTCAAACTCAGACTTGAGTTAGAAGAAGAACGGAGCACTTATGGGTAACTACACTTGTGTCATGATGTTGATCTGTTGTATAGAACATACACAGTGTTGATGTGAGAACAACAATAACAACAACAACAATAAAAAAAAAAACTGTTCAACACCACAACCTCTAGGACAGGCTGAAAGAAGGCGCATCCTACATCTTAATAATAACTACAGTAATAATAATCAAAATAATTACTACAATAATAAGAGTAAGAATAAAAACAACATAACAAAACAATTTAAAAACCATATTAATCCTTCACAGCCTGGCCAGCACATAAGCCTCTTTGCTGAAAATGCAATCTGTTTTCATTCTTCTCAGTCCACTCAGATCTCCTCCTTCCGTAGTTTTGTCTCCCCTTTTATATCCAGCTCCTTCCGCTGCACTTCCATGCGACCCTCGTCATCTTCTTTCGCGACCTTGGAGTTTTGAGCCGGGTGATTTAAAAAAAAAAAGTAAAACCTCATTAAAATTCACACCGTCGTCATCGTCATCATCATCATGTAGAGTATAGTAAAGTTAAGGACACTTTTCCACGCCCTTCAGGCATATTGGGTATATAGGGCTAGACCTATATTTTATAGACCATAAAGGCACAAAAGGGGTGATGTGGTCATTATCACGCCGGCCGCCTTTACTCCCCAGGACTACCTGGTACCCACTCAAGGCTGGGTCAACCTGGGAGCCAAGGTCATTTTTGAAGAGAGAAAAAATCCGACACTCGTCAGGAACAGAACCCACGACCTTCAGATCCACAGCCGAGCGTCCAGCCGCTAGACCACGGCGTGTCTTTTCATCATTTAAAAATCATTGAATAATAATACAACATACATCAAGCCCCGTAAGGAAGACCCTCGATCTGTCTTCAGACACCCAACCTCTTGTATTGTCATGGCTCTGTGTGTATGCATGTGTAGATGTATGAGTATGTGGGTGTACGTGTGTGTATTTAGGTACGTACGTACCGTCCGTCCGTCCGTGGGCGGGCGGGCGTTTGTGTGTGTGTATGTGTGTGTGTGTATGTATGTATGTTTACATGTGAGTGTAAATGTGTAGTTGTGTGTGTCTGTACATGTAATTGTATGTGTGAGTATGCATGCAAGCATGTGTAGGTGTGTATGTATGGAATGTGTGTGCATATATGTAGATGCGTTTATGTATGTATGAGTGTGCATGTATGAGAATGTGAGAGTATATATATATATATATATATATATATATATATATATATATATATATATATATATATATATATATATATATATGTTGTGTGTGTGTGTGTGTGTGTGTGTGTGTGTGTGTGTAAGATTGTGTACACATGATGTGCGTTTGCATTATTCTATAATGTATATTTATTCATTATATCCATAACATGCATTTTAGATAATAGGCATTGGTACTCTGAAAAATTAATGCTTAGAAGGGCCGAATGTCAGACGGGCCTGCGTGCCCAATTTGTAACCCTTTGAAAATAAAGTTTGTTCGTTCGTTCTTCCTTTAATTCCATCATTATTATTTTCTTTGTTGTTGTCTTCTTATTCTTTGCTGCTGCTTCGCCTCCTTAATTTTGCTACCATGAAACGAACCCAGACCTTCAGAGCGCCAGGCAAACAGCTTGACTACTTTGCCACGGAGACAGCCCCCCCCCTTCCCCCCAACCCCCTTTCCTCCTAGACGGAGACAGCATGCTCCAACATGCTGACTTCTTCTCACGTCTGTTCAATGATAGCACATCCAATCCTGTGAAATAATGCATCTCATCACACCAACAAAACAACGGCCCCAAAACTGCGCTCTCCGTGTTCTCTCCCAAGGCGGCTACAGTGATGAAAGAAGACACTACAAGAGATTGTCAAATTGTCCTACAATCAAATTGTCCCCCGCGCGAGTGTGAATGAAATTCACGCCACTGCAAATATTCTCTTTGAAAAAGACGAGGTCTGGCATTAACTATTCAGGAAGGTACCATATGGGCTAATGAAATAAAGGCGTTAGAGAAAATGGCAGGGAATTAAAGACAAATATGCGCTGGAATGAGAGAAATGTGAGAATTATTGTCACAATGTTGTGGTGAAGGTCAGGGTCAAACTAGAACCCCATTAGGGCTACTTTATAATAGGTGTGTAAACTGCCAAAGTTAAACGTTAGCTAGCACTCAACCAACTTATCCCGTGTCTTCTACTTCTTCCTCCTCTTCTTTTTATTCCTCTTCCTCAGTCTCCCCCCCCCCCCCCCTTCTCTTCTTCTTTGTTCGACTTCAGCCATGCTAATCATTCAATGTCGTTTGGGTCACAAAGAGAACGGTACATCTAAGGTCACCGCTGCCCCTCCCCCATTCAACAGTATAAATGCAATTATCTACCACCCATGTCTCATGCAATTATTTATTTGCCTATAATTTTAAAAAATATGTATATATTTCCGGCCATTTTAAAGATAAACCCTACCTCAAGTGGCTTAGGCGTTGCGAGTCCGACTCGTAATTCCGACGTACCGCGATCGAAACCCACTGCTGGCTGCGTGGATTTTTATCATGGTATGGGGCGTCGCAAGTCAACCCAACCTAAAATGGGTACCAGGATGGGCTGTCCTGGGAAAGTAAAGTCGGCCGGGATCTTTACTTTTACCTCAAGTGGACTACACAGCCACCCAACACCTCTTTCACTGTACGTCCACCCATCACTCAGTAGACCCACCTATGTAGTAATCGACTATTTCACAAACCCACTTCAGCCACCAGCAATTCTGTTTAAGAATCATGATTGTGGAAATTTGGGTAAGAGCTGAACAAATTTGACCGAATCAAGAGGTGGGTAAAGAATGTTAGTTTCTGAGGAGCAAACGCAATGAAAACATCGGTTTGAGAGAGAACTACAATAACTGAAAATTTTGTAGTAAGAATAAATATTAATAAAGTGCTTTTCAATGCCACTGTGATGCAGTGGGAACTGCCGTGACCTAGTGGCTAGACACTTGCTTGCGGATCAGAAGGTCACGGGTTCAGTTCCTGACTTTTTTCAAAAATGACCTTGGCTCCCAGGTCGACCCAGCCTTGAGTGGGTACCGGGTGCAGTCATGGGGAGTAAAGGCGTCCAGTGTGATGCTGACCACATCACACACTAAGTTGCCGTTTGGTCTACAAAATATAGGTCTAGCCCTATATACCCAATACGCCTGAAAGGCATGGAAATGGGTCCTTTACTTTTACTGTGATGCAATGGTGCAAACCCAAAGAAAACTTATTCTCCTTACACATTTTCTACAAGGTGATGTTCACTATGGGGACGGGAGGGCTAAGCGTGGTTTAAGTGCGTAATAGCATCAATCAGGGGGTACTTTATAAAACGTCGCTTTCGTCATGTCTCTTTTTCTCTAGCCAATTCTTCAGTCCGATGTGCTTTCATAGCCAATGTGACTTCAATGTCTTGTATACACGTTCACAAAGGTCTCCCTCTACCTCACACATTCACGGAGGTCTCCCTCTACCTCACACATTCACGGAGGTCTCCCTCTGCCTCGTTTTCAGGAAACTGTACCCGAGATCCAGTTCTCTCCAGGCCACTATGACATTTAACATGGTGAAAATAACTCAGCTTCCGGGACAAGATTCTGTTTTTGAGCCAAGTCACGATGCTCGTATCTCACTGGATGTTTGTGTTTGTCTCCTTCATGGTCAATAATATTTTAAGAATGTTAATAATAAGAACAGTAATAATGTGCGGATCAGCATATAAATACGCTATATTCGAAATAATATGGCACTGTAAAATACTTTTTTTTTTTAAACATGAGAACTTCTATGCATGGTTATAAATTAATCAAGTAACAGAAAGTATTGAGATCGGCACTCATAGAAAGAAGTAGAAAGATAGAAGAACACACTAGACAACATAAAAATCGAAAGCTATAGTTACCGTGCCGGGAATTGAACCTGTCACCTCCAGACGGCGTCTGCGCCTCGCCATGAATACAAGTGCACTAAGATGCATGGTCAATTAGGCACCCCCCAAAAAAGGTGTCTCATTGGCCATGTCTATCGTACAGCTTGAAATCCACGACTATGGAATACGGACAGAATTCATTTCAACCCATTGAAATGGCCCCATAGGTTACATAAATTTATATTAACGAAGCAAATGTCGAATAACAATCACAGCAACAATTTACGAACACAGTAGACCTTATTGCCTTGTCTAGAATACACAAACATTCATGCATGGTTATAGAGGGTTGTTTAAATTTTCTGAAGATTGCGGAGATGTTAGTGGTGGTAAGAGAGGGTGGGCGGGCTCAAATTGTCATAAGTACCAGGTTCTGGTGCTTCGTTATAATGTAGTTTGCACACCTAGTACAGTTGATCTCACTACATAATTAATCTATCCATCGCTCATCGTACCCAACCAGGCAATAATTACATCGACTCCATCAGCCAGCATTTTTTGGGATTCTTCATAATCGCATCATATTCGTGTCCGGTGTAATAAATCTGACTTTAATAGCGTCAAACAGTGTCCCGAATAATTTGACAGAAGCCATTTTCTGTGCATGTCCGTGGGACAGACCGACCGTACATATTTCTCCTTACCACGCTTATCGTTGATCCCAATCTTTCTCCGCTAATGAAGTGGTGAAGAGGTTATAACGGACGGATAACCATAAAGCAAGATTGAAGCCTTGGATTACTTGATGTAGGGATGCTAAAAGGGGAAATAAGACACAGTAATAACGGGTGAGGGAATTAAATAGTATGATAGAATCATGATGGTGGAAATTTGGGTAAGAGCTGAACAAATTTTGGCGAATCAAGAAGCGGGTAAAAGACGTTGGTTTCTGGATGCAATAATAATATTGGTTGGGGTGGGTGGGGGGTAGAGGAAAGGGGTGGTTGAGAACTACAGGAACTGAAAAATGTGTAGTTAGAATAAATATTAATAAATGTGCTAAAAGACAAAATAAATACGTAATTAGAGAACTGCAATGTGTAGGTAAGAGAGGGATGGAGAGGCGGTGGGAGAGAGAGACGGGTTGGGAGAGAGATAATGTGAGGGAGAGAGAGGGGGAGGAGAGACAGAAAGGGAGAGGGTAAGGGGATAGAGAAGGGGAGAGTGTGGGGAGAGGGGAGAGAATAGGAGAGGGTGTGGGAGACAGAATGGGAGAGGGTGGTGGGGAGAGAATGAAGAAGGTGGGGCGAGAGAATGGGAGAGGGTGGGGGAGAGAGAATTGGAGAGGGTGGGGAGAGAGAATGGGAGAGGAGGGGGAGAAGACGTGCACCTCTTGCACGCTAGCTGTTTTTAGACGTGCACCTCTTGCACGCTAGCTGTTTTCTTTGGCCAGTCAGCCAATTCCTATTCACGCGCGCTGATGCGGACCGGACGATACAGCCACCTGAGCTCTTGCAGTTAGTACAGGATCTCACTTTCACACATCAACCCATAAATCTGCTGATATCATCAATGCCCTCCGAGAAATGGGAAGGGTGGAAGACTTTGGGGGCAGTGAATCCACATCACTCGTCAGAATGATAGACTTGGGAGTTAAGATCGGCATAGCAAAAGAGGTTTGATGTTTGAACAACGTATCAACATCATGGCACAAGAGCAGTAACCCATAAGTGCTCCGTCCAAAGAAGCGCAGCACAGTGCACAGGCTCAGTAGCACCGGCGAGGATGCTGAAATACTTTGGGTAGATTTTTAACTCCAAATTGTTCCCACGCAACGTCGTTAGGCTACTCATTTCGATTTCCAACTGCCAAAGGATTTTTTACGTGCACAACAATGATATCACTACCCAGAGACCGGGGGAATTACTAGAAGTCCAAGTCCACGTGAAAAAATCACAGCCCTTACCGACTGAATGTGGAACCTCTAGCACTTGAAGCAGACACCGTGCCTCGAGACCACACAGACACACCCCCCCCCCCCCCCCCCCCCCCCCCCCATAGCAAAAAAACAAGATGCAAACCAGGCACATAAAAGGACTTGTTAATCAACACAGAACTGATACTATTAGCCACCGGGCGTTAGGGTTTATACTGAGGGAAGGATCTGGGCACCAATGGACATGTCTGAAGTTCAATAATGATAACCCAACTAACTAAGTAAGTTAGACTAAATAACTAACTAACTTTCACACACGAATGTCTTGGCAGTTTAGTCCTGTTATCAATTTTTGATGACTGACTGACTGACTTTCTACCCCACCAGGACATCACACAAGCGATAAACACCCGATGACACAAAATGCCACCATGCGGATGAGGATCGCCGTAGAGAGGTCACAGAAACCGCGTTAAGACAATTGGCCATATTTATGGTCTGCCTATATTGCGGCCCCTGGCAAAAGCAAGGGTGGGGCTTCAAATAACAACAAAAAAAATTGTCCTGAAAAGGACGAAACTGAACTTAAATAAACATGTTCAATTTTTGATGGCTCATGCCGCCGTTTAAACAGTGGGGGCGGGGAGGGGCGCTAAAGGTGGTATTTCGCCACCAGAGTCTAGAGGCGAGAATAACAACTGAAAGACAAAACTGCCTGGTTGGATGACGCATAGTCATTACGTCAGCGTAAAAAAATCTGGCTATGGTGTCTCTACCAGAGTAATGAGAAACAGTATGGCAGGACATAAATGGTGCTCGTTTGATATTTAAGCCAATTGATTTTTAAATCTACTTTTAGTCATGACGTGGAAGCAATCACTTCAGATCTAAAGTGGATAGCTGGGAACGGATTTCACCAGAGGAATCAGTGTCTGATTCTCGGTCAGTATCGACGAGGGTGCAAAATGGATGTATGTGACACCAGTGGGTTGCCTAGCAGCCGCACATCAAAAGTAGATGAGACTCAGGTGAATATGCAGGCGTGCGAAGGAATGAAGGTAGGATTTTTTTTTTAAATCTGGGTGTGGGGTGAGTGGGGTGTCACAGGTAGTAACACATACTGGAAAAGGCAGACCACATTCTGTAGACGACTTACGAACGAACGCTAACAGTGACAGTTGAAACAAAGGCTTGCAGGCATTTGGAATTAGGTATGGGTTCAGCAAGAAAGGGCATAAGAGCAGAGCTACTGAAACAGTCCGCATTTACATCTCAAGATATGAGCTGCGAGAGGCGAAGCATCTGTGGGTATGCCCGTGTGTACTATGATGCCGATTCTTAAATCAGAAACGCTCAATGGAGCGTTAAAATACCCAAAAGCTCTGCTGGCCGATGAATGCCTGTCAATGAATGTTTGAACAATGCAGTTAAAGCCAGTGTCGCGGCTAGTTTCGCAGAAGTGTACTCCAAGCAACCTCGTGATCAAGCAAGAACCGTGTCTTGGGTGCATGACAAGGGCACAACTTTGGTGTTTTGTTTGTGGGGTCTATTTAAGATACATTGAATGTTTTATTCCAATGAATAGCAAGAACAAAGAGGTGAGATAGGACAGAAGATTTCGTTAACAAGTGGCAGATTACTAAACAGTGTCTACAAATGGGTTGTTTGCAAGTGGGGCAGGGGTGCGCGTATGTTTGCAGACGTGGAGAGACAGACAGGCTACACAAAGGCATGGGCAGAAAAAAAAAAAAAAGGACAACGCTGAGAGACATAAAGACGACACATAGAAACATGTGCAGATACTCAGAAGGATAATAAGGAGAACTGGCAACTATGAACCTCTCTTAACTACAGTGAAAAGGTGGAAAATGCAATGGTACGGACATGAAATAAGATCTAACGGCCTCTAAAAAACTACACTGCATAGTAAAGAGGGAGGAAAAGAGACAGACCAAGAAAGACCTGGTTACAGAACCTGACTGGCTGGACAGGCCTCAGGCATGCAACCATGAAGTCCATAGCAACTGACCGCAAAGGGGGAGAGAGCTGATCAGACAGTCAACAGAAAATGGTGACCGAACGATACGCAGTGTTATAGGATGATGATGGTGAATAAGGAGAAACGGGAACAGATAATCAGACAGACAAATCGAGAGACGGAACAAATCAACAAAAGCACGGGAGATAGGGGCAGCTTAACATACAAGAGTGAGAAACATGGGCAAATAACAAGAGGAACAAAGGCAGTTAACTAGAAGGACAACAAGAACATACCGAACAGGCACAGAAACAAGATGGAGGGACAAGGACAGACAGACAAAAACGATAGCACTAGGGACAGAAGCAGGCAAAAAGAGACAATATTGAAAGCCAGATTTTGTCAACTATAATAAGATCAAAGGGAGTCTCCTTACGATAGCGGTTAGACTCTCTCCTGTGGATCGGAAGGTCGTGGGTTCGGGTCCTGACCTTGGCTTCCAAGTCGACCCAGCCTCGAATGGGTACCAGAGGGAGTCCTAGGAAGTAAAGGCGGCTGGCGTAATTCTGACCACATCACCTATCAAGTGCCGCTTGCTCTATAAAATATACGCCCCTTACGCCTGAAGGTATAGGGTCATTTATTTTTTTTTTAAACTTGATTAGACCAGAGGTACATGGCGTTTACGATAACTGTTCTGTGCGACTCAGACTTGATACTTTCAGGCAATAGTGAATATTATGCTGTATACAGTCACGTGATCACTGTCCGTGGTGATGGCAAGTACCACTAGCAAGATCCACCCATGCTTACAAAAAGTCTCCCACAATTACAGCAAAGCATTTCGTGACCATAGTAACCAAGAAATGCATTTAACGTCATTTCTCCCAGGCGTTCAGCTCATAATCAGCCTAACTGTAAAACATTTTCTCCTGTATCATCTCTTCCTGATTCTCCCATTGCATACAACATGGTCTCTGGCTTCCTGAACCCATAAATCTACCTCAATACACGTATCACTTCCTGTACTCATTAATCTACCTCAATACCGGTATCATTCATGCCCCACTTACACACATTGTTATAACAAAGTGAAGGCCGAACTCAACATCATCTAACCAGCTGTAATTCGCCAGGACCTTAGGCATTCGGCCACCCCTCATCCATATCATAGCTTTTTGAGCCTTGGAAGACGAAGCTTTGAGAAAAACCAGTGTGAAATGTTAGGATTAAAGTTTTGAAAACGTTAGTTGCGTACCCTTTACAGGAGGTTGCAGAGCCAACTCAGCTTTTGGCTGTTGTGGTTTTTCTAGGCAAATGTACGTCCAGTAGTTTGCCACTGCTTCTAGACGGTCGGCTTCTCGATACCACTGTCAAAACCAACGTAAGGCGAAAGGTCGGCAGCAGGGATCGAACACGGCATTACGAAGCGCGTTCGCAACGCCTAAGCCACAGAAAGACTAAAGTATTTTCTCTTTATCATGTTTATCTCCCTTTAGCAGCAACTGTGTGTAAGTGTGTGTGCGTGTGTGTGTGTGTGTGTGTGTGTGTGTGTGTGTGTGAATGAGTGTGTAAGTAAGGGTCCCTTAACACGTCCGTGGCGCATCGCGTATTTGAGGCCAGACTCATACTTTCAAAGACCTTGGTAGATAATGTGGTCAACATCACGCCAACGTCTTTACTTCCCAGGAACTTTTCCTGGAACCCATTTCAGGCTGGATCGACCTGGGAGCCAAGAAAAAGGGGGGAAAAATCCACTACCGTGAGGATGTGAACCGACTACCTTCGGATCTACAGGCGAACGTCTAACCGTTACACTACAGCATCTCCTGAGTGAGAGAGTGTGTGCATGGGTAAAGTAAAAAGCAAAGTGCCATATGTACGTGTATGTATGTATCAGCGTGTTCCCCTCTCAAATACGAGGAACAGAGTCTCGACAAGCAAACGCTATTAGGAATGCAATCAGGCATACAAGAGACGCATCCAGAGCTGCAAGATGAGATGGGTTTCCGATCAGTAAAATCAATGGTCTATCAACAAACTAATGTCTCCTCTTCTAGCCAGATGATCGTCTGCTGGCTCTTATCGCGCGCCAATTGCCGCCGCACATACATTTTAAAATCAAATTATGTCACATCCCCCTAGCCTTTGGCAGCAGGTTGTTCTGTTCAAAGTATTGATTCATTCGCTAAGCTATATCTCGAAATATCTATTTACAAAATCAAACACGCGCCTTCCAAATAGGTATGTAGCTATTCCTTCAATCATCAACACTATAGAGATCACGGCAAGGTCTAAAAAACCAAAATGGAAAGACAAAGATAACGAAAAAAAAACTTGGCAAATAATAATCTCGTTTTATTTAATGGTGCCTCATTTTAAAATGTAGAGTCATACACCTATTTGGATAGTATGGTGGACACCTGAATATATATATATATATATATATATATATATATATATATATATATATATATATATATATATATGTGTGTGTGTGTGTGTGTGTGTGGGTGTGTGTGTGTGTGTGTGTGTGTGTGTGTATATATATATATATATATATATAGAAAAATACCATAATCTCTTTCATAGTGCGACTTTCAGGCCAAGTCTGAAAGTGACTTTTTTTTAAAAGTGTTTTCTCTCCAGGATGCAGTCTCCATAATTAACATCTCAAAGATGACAATCAAACAGGAACAAATCTCGGACAGCCTGTTGAAATACATAGACATGTAGCAATATAATATATAACCACAAAACCGTTACCTAGTAACCCGTAGGCTGGTGTAAGTGTTGTTTATAACACTGGCTCCCCCCCCCCCCCACCCCCAAATAAGAACCCCACCCCCAACTTCCCAATATTCGAGGAAATCGAGGGCTGGTGCATTAAGGATTGCGTTATGCGATCACCAACCCTAAAGCCACACTAATCAAGTTAGCACTGAGCTACACAAAATTTACTGTCTCATCAATGTAATTATTATATCAAAGTCGTGAAATTTTCTACTGACAATCTACCCATCCCACACGAGAACACCCCGTCCCGCCCCCCCCCCACCCCCCCTAAATGACATGTCTCTATAGTTACCACCCTTGAACTGGTTGACATTTGCCTTGATACAAGCCAATCTATGTGAAGCAAATGCCTTTTAATTGTCGTTAAAACAACGCGATGACATTCTCACACTGGAAAGTTCACAGGAAGATAACTAAATCGATACCAGCTGACGTACATCTAGCTGACTGTAACTATGTAACAGTACTGACTGTAACTATGTAACAACAGATCTGACTGTAACTATGTATAGCGGTAGTGTTTACTGTTAGGTAACTGAAAGAGTGTCAAGCTGTGAAAGTCCAAATGTGATGACAACAAGGGTAAGTGCCATATATACAGTTATACCATACAGTTATCTTAATAGTTATCCCCGTGTGGAAGCTAATGTTTAGAAATTTTCTCTTAAAAATCCGCCATCTTTCTCTATCGTCCGATTGATAATAAAAGTATGACAACTTAGTCCTGTCCATTCCTTGATGTTGTCATTCCAGGTTCTTCTTTGCCCTCCTCCTCTTTGCCTACCCCCTATCCTCCCCCACCCCCAAATGTTCCTTGAAGTACAGTCTTTGCGATGCAATCGAATCATGTCTCACCACGTGCCCAAACTAAGCTAGCTTGCGACGTTTCGCCACTGCCAAGAGAGGCTTCTGATGTTCTGCAAATCTGTATACTTTGTCTCTGACATATTCATTAGTTTTGTGTTCTTAAGTAAAGAATTCTTTAAATGCGACTACATCCTTTACATTCGAAAGCCTGAATCTTCCTTTCTATTCCCACAGTGAAGTGCTAACTGATAAAAGCTTAGGTAGAGACTTTCGTTCGTTTCACTGCTCCCCTTCCCCCCTTTCCTTTCCACACTGAGCATCATGGTTATAATTTAACGGCTTTGTTTTTCAAGTTATGAAAGGCTGGGCAACACGTGATCATTTCAAGGCTAGGGTACCCTGTGAAGTTAAAAGTCAGATGGCTATGTGTATAGCTATGCAAAGATTTTAACCTAATTAAAAGTTTATGGTTAAGCACCAGCAAGGAAATCAAAGTCAAAATTCTGAAAGCATATACACTGTTATAAAGACAAACGAAACGCATAATTATCCGATAGCGTGTTTTTATAAGTTTTGAAATAAAATATCGTACTCGGGTATGTGAAAAGCAGACTCAAATGTTGTTTACCGTGACTAGTGGACATGTTGGGGTGAATTGCGTGGGTTTTTGTAATCACTACAACGCAGTAGTCAACTGTATTTAAGACCATATTTGTGAACACAACTCATGATGCGTGCACAAGAAAGCAACACAGTTTGGGGTTAACACTATTCACTACGCAACTGGAACCATGTAAATGAGTAACGCTACACCAAAACATTCAGTTCATTTTCAAGTAGTCATGAATGGCGTGACTATCGATAAATTTAAGGAATATTACTATTGGTTGATTGCAGGCAGAAGAGAGTCAAAGTCAGCTTACCAGGCATCTAAACGTGCATTGGAGTTCCATCAGTCGACTTTGGCGCCGGTTCCTAGCCACTGCTTCAGTTGAAGGCTGACATCGCAGTTGACAATCCAAAGTGACAACAGCAGGGGAGAATCGCTTTATTTGACTCCTTCACCTCAAAAACAGGTTTACAACAACTTCCTCAACTGTGACTGTGCAGGCATTGTCTCTAGGACATCGCAGGTATGATCAATCTTTTTAGAACAGACTCTTGTGACATGTCCGTACCACTGTATTTTCCGGCTGCTCTTGATGCAATCGTTCCATGAAATGCGTGGTCTTTCTCTTGATCTGTGCCGATTGTATGTCTTGTGTGCGACTCTCTGCGACAGCTGGTACCAACGCATTATCGGATTATCAAAACATAACACAAACAACAGCAACAACAACAAAAACAACAATTATACTTTTGGGAAAGGAAGGGGGGGGGGGAGTCAAGCTTAGTACCCTTAGACATTTTTGCCCAAGCTCTCAAATCCTGCCGCCCCTGTATGCGAGATGATTTCCGAAAAATTCGGGAAATTACCCGGCACCGAATTTAGTGGGCGAGATCGACAGAAATGCCATTCTGACAAGATAAGATCCTACAACTACAGTCGATGGATTCCGGCCTTAACTATAACAATTTTAAAGCCGACCCGCCAACGTGACCTGACCCAGCCACAAACAGTAGATCTTCCACTGAACAGGGAACCATTATTGTCTCTCAGCTGAGTCAAAAACTAACGCCCCTAGAAACAGAACCACAGACATCCTATAAATCCCATGCTACTTTCAAATACAAGACCAGCGACCACTTATAAATCCCAGAATACTAAATAACGCTTTCCAAGGCAGCGGATCCGGGAGTCGGGCTGATTATTTCCCGACTCTCTCCACGCAACAAGATGCAAATGTCTGGATATTTGGCTGTAGCACCCCTGAGCGATTCAGTTTTCCTGAGATGGGATTAACAATCTAAAGGTATTGACTGACATTCGCATAAGATGGGCGGCGGTGTGGGGAATAAACTGACAAGTTAATAAGGGATGTACTAGGAGCATGGCGGGGGCAGTCTAGTCAAAGTAGTATGAAGACGCTGATGGTCTTGACAAAGTTCGTTTAAACTCTTTGTAAAGGACCATTTTCCACTCCTTAAGGAGAATTAGGCATTTAGGGCTATACCGATATTTTATAAACCAATCGGCACTCGGTGGGTAATGTGGTTAAAATCACACCGGTCGCATTGACTTCCCATGATTTTACCTGGTACCCATTTAAGGCTGGGTCGACCTGGGAGCCGAGGACATGTGTTGAAACAATTCCGGCTCCGTCAGGACCCGAACATAAGACTCTCCGATCCACAGGCTAGTGTCTAACCGCTTCAAGTCGGCAGCTGTTGTTCAACTCCGAGTACCAGGCAACTCAATACGCGTTTACTGAAAACCCTGCACATCTTGTATATTTCTGGACCCCCCCCCCCCTCCCCCGTTCAATTCTTAGTATATATTTAATATATTTTAAGCCAGCTGTAATGTCAATTTTGTGTGTGTCGTAGTTGTATTAGTTTGCCATCTGCATACTTGAAAATCGTTCCCATAATGCCCTTATACGGTGGGGTAAGTAGGATTGCTGGGGGAAAAAAATAAGCTGGGACAGAAAGAGTTAAGGGGCAAGGGAGGAGGAGGGAAAACATGAAAAGAATATAGTAATGACAATTCGAGCAGCTTATGTAAATTAATTATGAAGTGCAGCCGCCCCGCCCCTCTCCTCGGTGGCTACAACGGATGACGGGAGCGGTAGCGCAAAGGACCGGACGCTCACCTGCCGGCCCAAAGGTTGGAATCCGCATCAAGTCGAACTTGAAAAGAAAATCACCTAGGATTAAACGTCAAACTAGCCTTAAAGATAATATCCTGGCAAGTAAAAGGCGGCCGGCGTGATGTTGACCACATCACCCACTGTGTTCCAAATGGTCGAACAATATTGTGATCTTTGCGGTTTTGTTGAACAGGCAGGAGGAGGATTCCATAGAAGTGACGTTTACAAACAACACAGCGGTCGTTGTAAGACAAACCCTTTAAGATCAACGGACGCTATTAAGACATTTAACAACTGAAATATTTGGGCAAGGATGAAAGGTCCTAGTCATGTTTCCCAGCCCATCTACACACTATCTGACTTTTCATTCATGCTTTCTCAGACTGTTTCACGTCAAAGGGGTGTCACGTTGTCTTGCCTCAAATTACACTAGCGCCGATGTCTCTTGTTCCATACTACACGACGACACAGCTTTTAACGATATCAGAACATCTAGAACTGGCCCTAACCCAAACCTACCTACCCACAGCCTGAGCCTAGGTCCCACGAGAGACTATTTTCGAAGAAAACAGTACAACCTTGACACCCCCCTGACCTAGACCAGATTGAGAAAAAGTGCAGATGCGCCTGGAAACGTGAACAGGCCCGGATAAAAACCTCTGTGATAAAACCATATCCGTTGCCATTACTATTTTTAACGGTTTCGTCGAGTACCTAAGCACTTGGCAGTCTACCGGTTTTTAGCCACTCAAAAACTCATGGGGTCACATTTCAACAAAAATCTAAAACTCCAGCATGGATCAACAACGTGAATTTTGACAGGTAACCTTAGATTTTCTATGTCCTTATGCTGTTATAATTTACAATTGCTTACAGGGGCGAATTTGTTTGATCTTTGATTGACTAATAATTTGTGTACCCCTAGAAACAGAACAAACAGTGATTGACACATGTGTGGACATTGTTTGCAAATCAGTTCAGGTCTGTCGCGATGCGTGAGGATTATTTAATAGTCTACTCTATAGGGTGTGTACAATGAAAAGCTGTGTTCGCCTAACAATACACGAGAGGCAACTTCTGTAGATGACTACTGGAGAGTAAAATGCCCATGAAATGTGTGCAATCTGATGTTCTGAAAAGTCCCCTTATTCAATTTACTCAAGTTACTGTAAGCATGCTAAACGCTTGATTTAAATCGGTGTCTGTATTTTTTTTTTTAAACCACAAAAAGAACAAACGAAAACCAGATGTTTGTTTACATTAAACAACATTCATATAAAGACATTTTTATTAACAGGCTGCAGGCCAAATACACTTCGTCGTTCCCCTTGTGGGATGCAATTTTTAGTTATTTTGAAGCCCCACCCTGGCTGTTATCGGGGACCGCAATATAGCCTGACGGTTGAATACGATTTCCGGGACCTCTCCACGGGTGATCCTCATCCGCATGTTGGCACTTTGTATGACCGGGTGAATATCGCTCTGTGTGATATCCTGGTGTGGTAAAAATTTACTTACTTGCATTCTAAATTTCGACATCTTACACCGAAAGGTTACGGAGTTACAGATTTTAAAAGTTTTAGCAGGACTTCTCACCAGAAGGCACAATAGTTTCTCAACTATACTGACTGTCAGTGGGCAGCTGTTTACCAGATGTAGCCGTGAGAGCAAGAGATCTGAACTCGGAAGTGCTGTGACATTTATAGAAATACACCAACAACAGTGGATCGTTTGATCTGTACAGGATCGCTTTGCATTCACACAGACACGTCCATGCGAGGGTTTAGGCGTTCCGCTAGGGCATGTATGGGTACCAGTCTGATCATACTGGGTTCCAGATATCTACAGATACGGAATATACCGATACTAAACTGGAAAAGAAAAAGGAGTGGGGTGGGGGTGAGACTGTCGGTGAAGTCGGAGTGTATCTGCCTGAAAGATGATGAACTAACAGTCTGCATACAAATAAGCCAGATCTGTAAAACAGATGTGTGCGCAAAATCTAGGTTCTGGAATAAGTGGGCGAAAAAGCAGAGCAGTGCGCCAGAGTTTTACAGGTGGTGAAGCCAAGAAAAAGTCAAATATACATTTATATGAGTGTCGTGAACGTGGCCAGAGTGAGAACCTGACGTCATGACAAGCACACCAGCAAATATCACCGCCTAATAAATTAAGTGCTCTGTCCCCCTGATGTGGCCGGTAATGGGTTCAAAGCTATTTTAAGTCAAAGACGACGGGCTGTTGTCGCGATAGGGCGGGTCCGGTATCAACCTAGTCCCGAATCTTTTCCTTCATTTGTTTTTAATCTCCCGATATAAAAGACAGGCCCTCAAGCTTCTCAGACCAGGCTCTTTTTTATTGTAATTATAGAAGGGTTCGGGACTATTCGCTAATATAATCGAGGTCGCAGGGGTTACTTCATTTTGATTTTGTTTTTAAACGAAAAAAGTGGGGTGGGCAAGGGTAACAGGACTGGAAAATGCCAAAGGCACAAAAGGGCGAGGGAAAAAGAAGTGCTAACAGGATTGGAAAATACCAACAAACTCTTTACCGCATTTGCCGCCCTGCCAATTAGGCTGAACAGATAAAAACGAAATAAAAAAGGCAGTTATTTCATTTCACAAAAATTCGTATTCGTTCCTGTGACAGATTTCTAGGGTCCCACTGTGAGGGGAAAAGATAGATAGATAGAGAGAGAGAGAGAGAGAGAGAGAGAGAGAGAGAGAGAGAGAGAGAGAGAGAGAGAGAGAGAGAGAGAGAGAGAGAGAGGGAGAGAGAGAAAGAACGGACTTTTTAACAAGCATGTCGTTAAAGACGACTAATTGAGCATGTTGTTTTAGATATTTTTTTCCAAATGATGTGAACACTGAGCAGATAAAAGGGTTGTTGAAAGTGTCATGAAAGAAACTAATTCACAAACAGAACTAATTACCTGCAACTTCTTTTCTTCTTCTTCTTTTATTATCAACAGGCATCGCAGGCGGACTTTTAATCAGGTTCATCATTATGTAGCAGAACGTCGCTTTTATCACAGTCTGCCTGAAAGAAACTCGGTCTCTCGCCAGTTCTCCTGCCTCATATACCTTCATACTCAAGGAGTCACTTATATCCTGTGTCTTCGTGTCGGTCGGCCCCTGCCCCTCCTTCCTGGTACCATGCCTTCTGCTATAGTTTTTTTCAATCCGTTGTGGCGCTTGATATGACCAAAATATTTCAGCTTCCGAGAAAGGATGCTGTTTATTAGCCAATCTTCCTTGATGTTCAGATCTTTGAAGATGTCAATATTTCTCCTCTTCTTTGTTCAAGATATTCTGAAAATCTTTCTATAGCATTGCAGCTCAAAAGCCCATATTCTCTTTCTTAAGGACTGAGAGATAGTCCACGACTCACATCCCTTATGTAGCCACAGGGAAGATGCATGCTCTCTAAATTCTAATTGTTATCTCCTTACTGGTGCTTAACCATAGACTTTTAAGGCTGTTCAATCTTTTTAATCAGGTTAAAACCGGTAATTTAGCATGACCACTCTTTGCTGTTGTCTGAACGTCCAAAGACCAAATTATAGGCATTTGCATGACCACTTTGCTGTTGCTGTTGACCAAACTATCTGAACGTCCAAAGACCAAACTATCAGAAAACAGGCATCGGAGGCAGACTTTTAATCAGGTTACAACCGGTAATTTAGCATGACCACTCTTTGCTGTTGTCTGAACGTCCAAAGACCAAACTATCAGAAAACAGGCATCGGAGGCAGACTTTTAATCAGGTTACAACCGGTAATTTAGCATGACCACTCTTTGCTGTTGTCTGAACGTCCAAAGACCAAACTCATGGATGTGGAGAGCATGGGTGTGTGCACACCTATGTGTGTCTCTAATTTGTGTGCGTGCATATCTTTTTTTGCTCTCTCTCTCGCACAAACGTGCGTGTACATGTGTGTGTGTGCGCGC
>CAJHNH020002991.1:0-86958 GCA_905116865.2 Candidula unifasciata
GCTTGCTAACTATCCATTCGTAGCCTGATTATCGATAGCTAGATACTGGTCAGAACTCGCTTGATATTCGGCTGAGTTTTGGCTCGACTAAGCTATCGTTATTCGTCTGCGGGTGGGTTATTAGCGGCCCGGGAGCACATCATTGTTGAAGAGCCAGTCAAACCAGCCAGTTTTTTTTTTTTTTTTTTTTTTGAACGATTGTCTAGAGAACTAAGGAGAAAGCACGCTTGGGTGTCCTTTTCATGATACTCTAACAAGCCTTGCCGACTCCGAAGGGACCTAGCAATCAACAGCAGCCCGATCAGTGCAGCCTTTAGCCAGCCACATCTACTATGGCCCGTGGCAAATCCAGCCAGAAAAAACCGTTCCAGCGCCGAGAAACCAGATCGACGCCAGCTAACCAGGAGGAAGCACCTGTCGACGCACCAGCCCTTACGGTGCAGACGACGCCAGACATTGCCGACGCGCCTGTAGAAACAACAGCATCGCCCACCCGGACAATACCAACCATAGAAGAAGAACCTGTCGAAGCACCGACACCAGACCAGACACCACCAGTCACGGCCACAGCAGAACCTATAAGATCCACGGGCACCCGACACCAACAGCAGCATGGATCCTTCCACGCAGGAATTATCCAGTGTTCCCGCTGCAACCGGGCGTATAATACCGCCGCGACCTGCCGCAGCAGCCCAATTTGTCGCTACTGCGCCGGCCCACATGACTTTAAGGACTGCCCTCTGGCTAAAGTGGATCCAGACTTCAGAAAGCCTAATGCAAGTAGGAAGTGCTCCAACTGCTCAGGGGGCACAGCGCCAGGTACCAGGGCTGCCCGTACCTGAAAGGGATCAAGAGAGCTGGGCCGACTACCACCACCAGGACCACTCACAACCAAGAGCCAAGAAGAAGAGTCCAGGCGCCTAGCTCGACAGCTGCACCACCCGCAAACAACAAGGAGGTCACGCTTTTGAGGGAAGAAATTAAAAACCTCCGTGATGAAAACGCAAAGATCAGAGCACTAAGGATCCAGGATAGAGACGAAATGAATGACCTAAGAAGCATCCTTCAATCGTCCCTAGAAACACAAAAACGACTGGAGAAAGAAAACACCGAAATGATGGCTTTCAAGACAGAATTGATGGCGATGCTCACTGAACTAAAAAAGATGAAGGTAGCAGACGCCGAATCCGCCAAAGAAATTCAAAAAAACCATACAACCCTACTAGCTGATGTCGTCGATACCAAGAAAGAATCGATAGAAACAAAAGCAGAGCTAGCCAAGACAAAGGAAGAATTGACCAAACTAAGTGCCGCCCTGCAAGCCACCAATAAAGTTATGGACGCCAGGGAAAGTGCAAGGAAAGAAGCGGAACGGAAAAGGTTATAAATCCAAAACCGCAAAAAACTGCAGAAAGCAAAACCAACTGCCGCAGAAATAGCAGAAGAGAAAGATTTCAAAGCAAGGCTGGCCGAAGCCGAAAGAGAGGAACAAGCAGAGAGAGAGGAAGCAGCCAGACTTCAAGAGGAATCAGACAGAGTGGACGCACAACTAGCCAAATACGAAGACTACCTGGCTAGAGAAGCGCTCGAGAAGCTAACCACCGACAAGCCGCCCACGATCAAAAAATAACCGCCCGCCGCAGGAGACCCACTTGCCACCATCTAAACCACGCCCACCAGACCAGCCGCCATGACAGCTGAACCAGCCCGAAAAACACCCCACAGCTCGCTACCAGCCAGGCATGATGTCAGCCGCCAAACCCAATCCCTCCCATCCGTTCGAGGCCGCCCCGGCACACTCTGCTAGTCCTTCTCAGGACTAGCAGACATCCACTTCCCAACTATACTGCAGAAAAACCAGCAGGCCGATAATACCAAGTCAAAACCGCTCAGAAAAACAGACGCAAATAAAGCAACGTCCCAGTGGCACGCTGAAGAGTCCGACTTTTTACTTTTTTTTTACTTTGAACGAACGAACGAAAGAGTAGACTCTGTGGCTAAGTCGATGCGAACGCTTCGTAATGCTGGGATGCCGGGTTCGATCCCAGCTGCGGGCCATGCGTCTTTCGTTGGTTTCGACAGTGGTATCAAGAAAGCCGACCGTCCAGAAGCAATAGCAAACTACTGGACGTAAATTTGCCTAGAAAAACCACCCAACAGCCAGGGGCTGTTGGGGTTGATTCCGCAACGTCCTGTAAAGGATACCGAACTAACCATTACTAAAGTTATCAGTTTAAGTGTCGCCTATTTGGTAAAGGTAAAGGTGAGCGGAGCGACTTTACTGCACCGGGTTTTATCCCATATGGCTCAGTCTCTCTCCGCAGAACAGCTAGCTGCCTGCAGACAGCGTCACACAAAGCACGAGCTTCGTAGCTCCGGGGATGATGCCCAGGGATCTCTGTAAAAACTGCACTTGTGAACTGAATAGCACCGCCGTGAAACGAACCCACGACCTTCAGAGCGCGAGGCAAACGGCTTGACCACTAGCATTCCTCATACAATTCGTCAAGTCGAGCAATTTAAACATCAAATCAACACAGTAAAATATTATATTTGCATAAGTCGCCCTATGAATGTCACTTGGTACGAAAAGAACCCTTTTCCACGCCTTGAGATGTATTGTGCATATACGGCTAGCCCTATATCTTACAGTCCAACCGGCACTCGGTGGGTGATGTGTTCAGCATCACGCCGGTCGCCTTTACTTTTCAGGACTGTACCTGGTACCCATTTAAGGCTGGTTCGGCCTAGGAGTCAAAGAGATTTTTTTAACAAAGTCTGGCACCGTGAGGATCCGAACCTAAGACCTTCCGATTCGCAAGCGAGCGTCTCACCACTACACAACGGCGACTCCCCATTTAAAACGTTAGTCAGTTAGTTGCGTATCCTTTACATGACGTTGTAGAACAGTCGTGTGCAATTTTTAGTTATTTTGAAGCTCCAACCTGGGCTTTGCCGGGGGCCCTGAAAATAGCTGGGCCATACATATGGCCTAACGGCTGAACGGAGTTTCCGGGACCTCTCCAAGGGTGATCTTTATCCGCATGGTGGCACTTTGTGTCACCGGGTCTTTATCGCTTGTGCGATGTCTTGGTGGGGTACAACTTACCCACCTACCTAGAAGGGTCGTACAAACTTAGTCAGAAGACGCCACCCAAACCTGTACTAATTGGACAATTCGTTTTTCTGTTATCAATGGCTGTTTTCTGCCACTAGGTTTTGTATGTAAAAGATAATCGGTAACCGAGCCAGACTGTGCTCTGTTGCCTAGTGTACTTTGATTTTGTAAAGCGACTCACTGGATCTACCATTTTCTAAGATTCCGTCTGACGCTTGATGTTTCCATCTTCCGGTTGTATGCTCACGCTGCCGGCTTCTTTGGCCTCATTCTCACTAGGTGGCCAAACCATTTTAACCCTTGCTTGTCAATGAACTGTCAATGAATCTTGAGTAGAACTTGTATTCTCTCCTCTCAATTTCTGATACGATCGCTTCTGCTTTTGACCTCTAGTAACAAAGCCTAGTATTTCAAGACTGATTTGTTTTTAAGTAATGTTGTTAGATTGTTAGATTATCTTCTCTATTCATCTGACTAGACAATCATTACATGTAAAGATTTTTCCCTAAAGTACTTATGTATATCCACACCCACAATTTAAAGGAGATGTAAAATTAGTAGACATCACAGTCATGAACGATAATCTTCACCCACGTTTTAAAAATAAGTTCTCCGTGTGGGTTCCGGTGAACTCTTATAGGGAAAACAAGAATAGACCACTGCCTACCCAAAAGCATGTCGTAAGAGTCAATTAATTGGAAGCTTCCTTCAAAGTCGAAGTACATTGCCTGAGAGGTAAGAAACCAAAAGTCGGCATACAAATTAGTCAGAGCAGTCAAACGGATGCACACGCAATACTCAAGTACTGGAACAGGACGGCAGTCCAGAAGTGGACAAACAACTAGAACTTTCCGCCAGAGTTTACAGCTGGTGAACGCGAAGAAGAAGAAGAAGAAGAAGAAGAAGAAGAAGAAGAAGAAGAAGAAGAAGAAGAAGAAGAAGAAGAAGAAGAAGAAGAAGAAGAAGAAGAAGAAGAGATTCCATTTTGCGCGTTATCGCAGGATTAAGCTGAGGGGTATGGAATGGGTCTAGACATGTCAGACAGACAGGATGCCATGAAAAGAAGCATATAAGGAAAGCCCTAGGGAAGCTCGGAACTGAATGAGATAAGGATCTCTCGGGCTTTATGGCAGCAGTTGTTCTTCTGACTTAATATACGTAGGCGCTGAAGTTGAGGGGACGTAATGGAATCCTTGAGAGAAACTCACACACTGAGTTGCTTCTCTTCTGTCTCAGTGCCGATAAAAGACTGGAAGTGGCTGGACGGTCCGGTTATATGGTATTTACGTACACCGGAGCTTAGCTATCAACACAACCCGATCACATAATAACAAATGACGACTGGACTCGCTTAAGACTAAACACAAACTCCCACACACATATCCAATACATGACTAACCCGTTCATATTACAGGAAGACAACTATAAGACCACTATGGTCATACGCGGAAAATTTCCACATTTCGGAACTATTCACATTCAAAAACTGTTTTCAGTACTTTTTGGAAAATTAAAATACTCAAAATTTTAAAACAATAAATGGTGGCCGAAAGGTCGTTGTGTTTGGAAGCTCGCTCTCCTTCTACGCCTAGCCAGATCAAAGGGAGACAGAACAAACAGGAAACACCACGAATGAATAAAGACTTGCACCTGACAACAGGACGAGCGGTTTGATACGGAGGGAAGCATTAAGCC
Source organism: Candidula unifasciata (assembly GCA_905116865.2). Lineage (NCBI taxonomy): Eukaryota > Metazoa > Mollusca > Gastropoda > Stylommatophora > Geomitridae > Candidula > Candidula unifasciata. Next base: position 4,814 of record CAJHNH020002991.1, read on the forward strand.
ATAAATGGCACAAACACCAGTATTCAGTCACGAAAGTGACGCAAATAACCCAGACCACAAATATAGGCGGAGACTGTTAGCAGCCTAGGCTAGCTAGCAGCAGTCTGAACGTGGTCGAGCTTTTCTTTTTTTTCTTAAAAGGACTTGGACTTGGCTGATGAGAATTTTTTTTCCGGTTTTTAGATATTTTATTTTATTATAAATTCTACTTCTCCCCATCCCCTGCTCCCTTTTGCTAATCCACTTTCTTCTTCTTCTTCTTCTTTTTATTCTTCTTCGTTCGCCTTTAAAAAGGCAGTTGGTACGTTGGTTGCGGTTTACTGCTAGACGGCGATATCGCTTTTGATTTCAGCAAACTCCTAATTAGTTGCCTTTTACGGCACGCATATTAGGGGGCGGTGTGTCTATTCCTTTGTCCTTCTAAAATAGGCGCATCGAACCTCAAAATTCAAACATTTCGGGTCCTTTATTTCTGAGATCACATAAAACTCGTGATGTGATTTCTGCCGCTTGGTTACATTATGAACTGTGAGTGTCAGATTATATACTATCAGTTATTGTACCATATCTGTTGTTTTGTTTGATAATTTTCCTAATTTCATACAAAGTTCGTAGAGCAGTCTAATTAAAACTTTTTAAATCAATACAGGACTTGCCGCAGTTTCCTCCTTGAAAGAATACCAGATTATACGTACGACACACATGAGGAACAATCAAAAACAGATCCACTTAAATAACACAACACTGTTTACATCGCCATCTTGAACTGTCCATCAGGGCCATCCATATACGATACTTGCTTAGCATACCATGAGCGGAGAAAAATCCTTTCAAAAATAAAGAAACATGATTTACTTTAAAACGCATTTCTTGTGCCTTGCAGTAGTTCGTACCAGGGGTGCCCACACACGCGTATACCGAATCGTACACACACCCGGGAGCAAAACACATTCAGGTTGGGGGAGGGGAGGCGGGGAGCGCTTTTCAAATTGTTTGTTTGGGATGGTGAGGGCCCCGAGAAGGTAATAATAAACATATCAATAATACAAACAATAAAATGCCAGAAGGCAAGTAACCATAAAAATATATTTATAACGATATGAAATATAAAACAAGTGCTAATAAACAAAACTTCTACACAAGGTTACAGGAGCCGCTTAGGCTCCTTTCAAACTATCAAAGGGGTTGTGGGGGTTTCAGTGACCAAAGCACCTAGGTTCTAGTCCTATTGGCTAGTGCTTTTGCTTGCAGGTCTAGTCGCTGGCTCTACTAATTCTCACAGACATTGCGAAATGCACAGTCTGGATTCCGGCTCTTCGGGGTGCAACAACAACAAAACCACCCTGATTTGCAAACAACAATTTTTCACACCCAAAAAAAAAAAAACATAGAAAAAGGAGAAAGGGTTGGGAGGGGGGGGGGGGGGGGGGGTAAAATGAAAGCGAAACAAAACTGAAACCAGTCGAACAGATACATAATAAGAAATGAAACAAACAAAGCAAAGAACCGCCAAACGAAACTACTGCCAAGCAACAAATCCTCTGATTCACACCATGACGGACATTTGGAAGAAACTTAAGTCAATGTAAAGAAAAAGCAAACAAAAGATGTTACCAACTCGTCTACTTCAGACCAGAAAGTGGTGAGAATATACTGCAGTCAAGCTAATCCCAAGAAATTAATCCAGTGAACTTCAGCTAAAAAAGCAGAACAACGCTCACGAAACACACAAATCGACGTTTCTCAACATGGACTAACTACACAACAATAACAAAGGGGAGAGTACTCCAACCAGAGGCCAGAGCACGTACAGACCATCCCCCCCAAAAAGCGGACATGTTGACTCGCTTTATAAAGTCCCCCTGATCAACCTCCTAACAAGTATCAAGCTCCTCAAGTATGTGGAAGACTAATTAGGGCTGTTTTCTTTTGAAGCCGCATCACATGTGCTTGAGAGGTGAGGAGCCAGCAGTTTGCGTACCAATAAGTTAGATTTGGGCACTCTTCCGAATACCGGCCCCATATTATTCAAAGACAAAAAATCCCATTCAGGGCCTCAAGAAATCGTTGTTAGGGACTTGGGAGGTCATGTAGTTAAAAAAATGGAACAGGAACACTACAAACTATGCTTTCTTTTATTTTATAATTTCGTTTGAACAAAATTACCGAGTCTTCGCTAGTATAGATGATAAGCATTCTGCTTCTTACGCCGGTGATCGGGGTTCGATTCTCCGGCGGGCAAATACATTTTTCTTTTTTTTTTTTTTTCTTCAAAAGGGTGGTTTTGCGCCTTTACTCGGTCTTGTGGTTAACAGCTAGGTTGCGATAGCGGCGGCAAATTTTTTTTTTTACTTTTAAAAGGGTGGTTTAGACGTTGTTTCGCTAGTACAGTTGATAAGCAGCGATGTTTGCGCCCTTTGCTCGGTCTTGCAAAAGGTTGGTTTTGCGCCTTTACTCGGTCTTGTGAACAGCTAGGTTGCGATAGCGGCGGCAAATTTTTTTTTACTTTTAAAAGGGTGGTTTAGACGTTGTTTTGTAGTTACAACTAGGCTACGATATCTGCTTCGCTACAGCTACGATATCTGCTTCGCTAGTACAGTTGATAAGCAGCGATATTTGCGCCCTTTGCTCGGTCTTGTGGTTAACAGTTAGGCTGCGATTGCGCCCTTCGTTCGGTCTTGTGGTTAACAGCTAGGCTGCGATTGCGCCTTTCGCTCGGTCTTGTAGTTAACAGCTAGGCTGCGATAGCGCGCCTTTACTCGGTCTTGTGGTTAAAAGCTAGGTTGCGATAGCGGCGGCAAATTTTTTTTTAACTTTTAAAAGGGTGGTTTAGACGTTGTTTTGTAGTTACAACTAGGCTACGATATCTGCTTCGCTACAGCTACGATATCTGCTTCGCTAGTACAGTTGATAAGCAGTCTGCTTGTTACGCCGGTGGTCGGGCTTTTCTTTAAAAGGGTGGTTTGCACGTTGTGTTGTGGTTACAACTAGGCTGCGATATTTGCGCCCTTCGCTCGGTCTTGTGGTTAACAGCTAGGCTGCGATAGCACGCGCGAAGTGCTAAATAGTCATGTCAAGGGCAGCTAATCTCTTTTTTTGTGTGTGTGTTCGCCCTTGAAATGGCGGTTGGCATAGTGTATTGTGGTTTACAAATACGCTGCTATATCTGCGCCTTTCGTGCTAGGTTGCGATATCTGCGCCTTTCGCCCCAACACATCTGATTTCAGCAGTCCTAATTAGTTGCCGTTTACAACATTCTTTTCAGGTGGCAGTGGATCAATTCTTTTTTTTTTTTTCCTCCTTGGAACCCACAAAAAATGTCTTGTGTGTGACTTGTCGCTACTTGGAAGGGCATCAATACGTGGTTATTATTGTTACCGAAGTCGATTATTGGTTGGTTGTAATAGTCCCTGGTTAAACAGATACAGCCTAATAAAGACTCGTGAAATATATTGAGCTGACTGAGTATCCTCGGGAGAAGGGAAAAGGTGTTTATTGATATAGATATACTTTTGGTAAGATGATAAAAGATGAAGACTGCAGGTTACTTGTATATTGCTTAACTAATGTTTGCACCTACTTTCACTGTTTACATGCAGTAGTTCAAATATTTCCATTTTTGACATTTTTATTTTCGAAAAATGGTTAGATTTTCTCTTTTGGCACAGTATGAAAGTATAATAGAATCAATTAGGTCACAGGCATCCGTAAATGTTCCACCCTGTTGTCCAAGTTCCGCCCTTGTGATTACGAGTAGGTTGGAACATCACTAGACATCACTAGGTAGATTACGTGTATCACATTAATGTGCGAAATTCGCTTGCTTGGACAACTGGACCCGCTATCCTGATTGAACTCTGGACATCAAAGTTGTCGGCTGGTCTGAGAATGCCCGCTACGTCTCAACTCTAACCCGTGGTAATTAGCCACCTGCCTGTCCGCAAGTTCAGATGGTTATGTCTTCTGTCCGTTCGACTGGAAGATTGCATAATTCTTCAACGTAGATGCGTTCCCTGGTCCAGCTGTTAAGCTAACGTTAAATTCCACTGAGATAAATTGTTGGTTGGTCAGACACTTTGATCGCTGCTAGGAAGATCGCTTGGGTTTGCTGTTCAGTCACCTCATTGTTTCACTTTGTAAAGGTTTCTGTTGGACTTGTGTACTTTTTTTTTTTTTGTTGCGTTTAGAAGGAATTCTGTACTCACCGAATGCACCTCGTCACAGTCTCTTTGCGAATTTGTGCGCTTGCGTAGATAATTAATTGCTTATCGGCAAAAGTTGCGAATAAAGTAGAAATATTTCTTTGATAATTTGTGCAGCTACTTTTAATTATGGCAGGCCGACCATCGGCCCCAAAACAGATAAGCAATAATATTCTACAAGTTGATCAACTGGCAGCTGTAGATGTCAGACCTGATGATTTATATAGAATAATGAACGATAAACTACAGTGGTTGCAATGGCTTGCTATGCACAGAATAATACGGAACTCAGTAGACTGTTCGTCTTGCAACCGTCGGATGTCATTAGTGTCAAGGCTAGAATGTTCCGATAGATTCTCTTGGCGATGTCGTCGCTGTAATACTCGTTGCAGTGTACGGACGGGTTCGTTCTTCGCTAATTGTGAACTCCCAACTGAAAGAATTGTGATGGTAATGTTTTACTGGTTGTTCGAAGTCAAGCAAAAAAAATGTGATGTTTTTTGAGAGATTGACAAGCTGTGATACTATAGTCAACTATAACAATTATTTTCGGGTAGAGTGTTACAACTGGCTGCTGCTTAGCAACCCTCAGTTGGGAGGATTTGATGCTAACGGACAGTCAGTGGTTGTTGAAGTTGACGAGAGCTATTTTTTCCACCGCAAGTACCATCGTGGTTTCTTTCGTCGTGGTCAATGGGTAGTTGGGCTAGTTGAACGTGGTAGTGGTCGTTGCTGGTTGGAAGTTGTTAATAGGCGAGATGCGACAACATTGGAACGCATCATAAGTGAGCATGTGTTACCAGTAACGACAATTGTCACCGATGCCTGGCGAGGCTACAACAACGTTGGTCAACTCAACAATGGCATATATGAACATCTCGTTGTTGTTCATGCTATTAATTTTGTTGTCCATGTACACGGAGACATCCACACCCAAACAATTGAAGGGCTGTGGATGCAAGTCAAAAGGAAACAGCGTTTCCAAGGCGGCACTAGTCGTGCATTGTTTAATACATATTTAGCTGAATTTCAGTGGCGTCACAGTCAAAAAGAACATGTTTTTGGACAGTATTTACAACTGTTGTGCCACAATTTCGACATATAACTGTCAAATATTATTTGCAGAGTTGCCACTTTTCTTTGACGGAAAGTGTATTGTATTTTTTTTCTGCATTTCCTTTTTTTCGTCTGTCATTTCATTTTCTCAGTGACCACACTAGCAGGTGGTACACACTTCATTGATACTGAACATCCTCTTGTGTTTAGATAAGTTGTAGCCAAGTATATCTTCTCTGCTATGTCGTTTCTACTACACATCTTGGTATTTTTAAATCCATCAAAGTAAATATGATATTGTTGCAGGTATAACGCAGCGCTCTCTTCAATATACATCAAATGCATTAGATATTTAGAGAAACAGGCCGACAGTTTTTATTCCTTCTGAAATTCTGATTTAGCTTCTTGTAATTTAATAAACTAGAAGCTAAGTTATGTACAACTTTAATGTCATCTATAACATCATCCCAACTCTACTAGCCTAAACAAGTTCATTTTATTTTAGTCAGATGTATTAAATAAATCTTTTTGATCCCCCGCGTGGGTTCCGGGGCCCCATTGTGGGGAAAACAAGAATAGACCCACTGCCTCCATAAAGCATGTCGTAAGAGTCGACTAATTGGGGAGCTTCCTTTGAAGTCGGAGTGCATCTGCCGGAGAGGCAAGGAACCAACAGTCTGTATTCAAGAGAATGAGATCTGTAAAACTGATGCACACGCAACACTCAGGTTCTGGAGTAGGACTGCAGTTCAGTAGTGGACGAGCAACCAGAACTTTCCACCAGAGTGTACAGCTGGTGAAGGCGAAGAAGAAGAAGATATATATATATATCATAGGGACGTGTGGCTGGAATCTTGTATACTGTTTCATAAAACCAGCACAGAGCCTGCTGTTTCCTCAGGTCATCTTTTTCGCCTTCACTGGCTGTAAACTCTGATGGACAGTTCTGGTTGTTTATCCACTTCTGGACTTTATTCTTGTTAGAGAACTTAAGTTTTGGGTGCACATCTGTTTTAAAGGCCTGATCTAATTGTAAACCAAATGCTGGCTCCTTGCCTTCCAGGTAGATGTTCTCCATCTTTGAAGAAAGTACTCTTACTAAGTTAACTTTTCAACATACTTGTTAGGAGGCAGTGGGTCTATTCCCTCCCCCCCCCCCTCCCCCACCCAAAAAACACCCAAAACCAAATTTGTAACTATGGCAATGTAATGTCTTGTGACTAGAAAAGGTAAGATCAGGAATGGAGTCTTGAGGGGAAAAAGTCTGCAAAGAAACAAGTCTAAATTACAAACAAATAATGTCTGTCCATTCATGAATCAACAGTAAAGAAACTGAAAAATTCCAAAGAAAGGTAACTTTTCTGTCCCTATAACTGGTGCAGAACTATTCTGTTATAAATAATGTCCAAAACTTTTGGGCAAAAAAAAAAAAAATGAAATAGGATGAATTTAATAGTGGACAAAATTCTGAGAGAAAAACAAGCATGTTTTCGACCTAGAAGAAACTGCTTAGACTGAAGAATTTTTAGAAAAGCATAATCCGCTTATTTTGAACTTCTGTGACCTGTTTCCTGTCTTTAAAAAAAAGTAAAGTCGGGAAATGTGAACCAGCGGCATTGTACACAGTTATAAACCATAAGTGCTCTGCCACCAGTACGGACAGCTGATAAGAACTGTCCACCTGTGTCGCCGTCCGCACTTAACTCTGTAGCTGCAGCGACGTTGGTCCATTTACCACAGAGTGTCCACTTTGGTACCCTGGGAACCACCCAATTTCGAACACCGACCGTAGGCTGCAGCGAATCGCAGTTGGGTTTGAAAGCGAGCCTTTTATTGACTGTGCTAACTCGGCCCCCAAGCTTAAACAGAATGTCACTTTAGAGAATTTGGTATAGCAATGAAAATACTATATAAACATTACTAAAGCATTATGTGAAGGCTCAGAGTGTGCATTGCAATCACTTGATGGTATAAGTTGTTGGTTTGCAGTTGAAACTAGAGTGAAACAGTAATGCATTTTATCTCCATTGTTTTTTGGCATAACTATTGACTGGGTGAACACACAGGGGAGGGGCCTGAGTGATCTCGCAGTATGTCATCTGCCTTGAGTGCTGGAGGTTCCAGGTTCAAACCCCGGGGAAGGCTGGGACTTTTTCACGTGGACTTCTAGTAATTTCCCCTAGTCTCTGGGTAGTAAGATTATATAAATGTGTGTAATGTTGCGCATGTCAGAAATCTCTTGGCAGTTGGAAATCAAAAAGAATAGATTAACGGCACAGCCCGGGCAAAATTTTGAGTTAAAAATCTACCTTGTACTTCAGGATCCTCGCCGGTGCAGTGGAATTTGTGCACTGTGCTGAGATTGTTCTGACTCAAGCTTGAATTAGAAGTAGAACGGTGTGCCATGACATTGATCCGACTAAACTAAACTCCTTTTCAGTTATGTCTGGACTCAGCAGATAGAGTTCTACAGAATTGGCCTCCATTATGTTAGTTGTATTCATCAGATTTTCATAGGGTTCTTGTATTGCTTTTTATCATCAGGTTGTGATCTGCTAATCTCTTTTACAAATGTCTCTGAATTCTACAAATTAATGTTCTGTGTCATTGATCCCGCTGGTGAGGTATAGAATTGCCCTAGTTCAACCCCGATTGGTTAAAGAGCATATATCTTACATGCATCAAATACAATTGCACACATCGGCCACGCCATCGGCGGCATCGGCTCCACCATATCAGCCAATCATCAGATAGTATTGATACCTGCACAATACAGTATATGCTGGTCCCTTGGAGGATAGGCAGAGCGAGAGGACTTCTCCGCAATTGTCATCAGATATTGATACCTGCGCAATACAATACATGCTGGTCCCTTTGAGGATAGGCAGAGCGAGAGGACTTCTCCGCAATTGTCATCAGATAGGATTGAAACCTACATAACACAATACTATATCTGCTGGTCCTTGGTGAGGATAGGCAGCATCAGAAACAAAGCATTGCCAGAGCGAGAGGCCTTCTCCGCAAGCACCATGTCTCGGAGAAACAAACCTAACGGAAAGCGCAACGGACAGAGGAAACAACCAACTGACCGATCTACCCGATCTAACTCGGAGGCCAGGAAGACGCAGACAGTTACTACCGGATCACGGGAAGACGACCCGACTACCAGTGAGGCCCTGAGTGATGTTCCAGCGTCACCTGAACCAACACAGCCAACTCCACAAACATCTCCAGATCGACGAAAGACAGGCAGCTATGAATTTCCTGCCACAATATTTGTACGACAGACCAGCTCGGGCCGGACAACAATCACTACACTGGCAACGCTAACATTGATCAATATGCTGGAGATCATATTAGGCAAGAGGGCAGTCGCAAAGATTAGGAGAACTCGAGAAGGAGTGATAGCTTCACTAAACAGAACCAACCGCACCTCAGACATGCTGGATGACATCCAACACGACGGCAAGAAAGAACTCAGACTATCCGAGGAGAATGTAAGACGCTGGGTGATCCGAAGAGTCAACCTGCAATGGAGCAACGAAGAAATTCTGCAACAAATAAGGAAAGAAAACCCCAATGTCAACATCAACCAAGCAGAGAGACTGGGCTCAAAACGGCATCCACTGCCAGTGGCGGTGATAACATCGAAAGGAGAACACATCCCGGATAAAATTTACCTAAATCAAAGAATGCAAAGACCAGAGCAATACGTGCCACAGGTGATCCAGTGCTCTCGTTGTCAAAAAGCTGATGAAACAGTTTCCGGTATAAACTACTAATCAAATAAACCAACGCATCAGGGAGCTGGAGGACCCGAACTTCTTTAACTCAGAACTGCAAGATGATGATGTTTTATGGTCATCACCAGAGGAACCATATAGACAGCCAAAACCTGAAGTCAAACGAGGTCGACACCGTTACCACAAACACTTACTTTACTTTACTTTTTCCTTCCACGTATGCCGCTAAGCGTTGTGGGGAGATGCAAGTTCCTGTCATAAGCAAGGCGGGCAGCATCTGATGTTCTGAGGCCATGCTTTTGGCAGGTTTCGGAGACCCCGTCAATCCACAGTTTCCTTGGTCTTCCTCTTGCCTTATATCCGGAGCTTCTTTGGTTGAAAATTTGTGATGTTATTTGGTCATTTTTCATCCTGGTTAGATGTCCAAACCATTTCATTCTTTGATGTTCTATGTAGTCTAAACATGGTGTAGTTTTGACAGTGTTTCTAATGTCTATGTTCTTTATCCTGTCTAGTCTGGTCTTATTCGCTGCTTTTCTTAGACATTTCATTTCACAGGCTTCTATTTTTCTTTCATGGGTCTTGTTGATTGTCCATGTCTGGCACTGGTAGCAGAGTGTTGGAATGAAGATGGTGTTTATCAATTGTCTTTTGGTCTTCATGGTTATATCTGGATGTTTAAGCAGAGGTGATAGTTGGTATGTGACAGCATTTGCTTTCTGTATTCTTGTTTCTATCTCTCTGTCCATTCTTCCATCCTCTGTAAATATACTGCCCAAGTATTTGAACTCTTTGGTTTGCTTGATTTTGGCACTTCCAACATTTATATTCAGTGGCCTGTGTGTTCTGCTGATCTTCATAACTTCTGTTTTTTCTGTACTGATTCTCATATTATGTTGTAAACAGCTGTTTTTGAGATTAGTCAGGTGTTCCTGTAGATCATATTCATTTTGATACAGTATGCTTTGATCATCAGCAAAAAGTAATTCGTTTATAGCATACACGTCTGGGTTTGCTTCTACAGTGATCTTATCCATGTATGTTATGAAAAGTAATGGTGACAGTACACATCCTTGTCTGACACCAGTTGTGACTTTGAACCATTCAGAAAGACCACTAGATGTTCTTACTGCACTTTCACTTTTTTCATAGAGGGCTCTGATGTTGTCTAATAATTGACCCTGCACTCCGTAATCGTCAAGAATTCTCCACAGCACATCTCTGTCCACACGGTCGAATGCCTTCTCTTGATCTACAAAGACCACGTTCAGCTCTTTATCGTATTCGAGTGTCTTTTCACAGACTTGTCTCAGTGCAAATATGGCATCAGTACAACCTCGCCCTTTCCTGAAACCGAATTGTGCTTTACTCAGTAGAGGTTCAACCTTTGCTCTTATCCTACCTTCTAAGATCTTTGCATACATTTTCCCCACATGACTTAGTAAAGATATTCCTCTATAAGTTCCACATTCTCTCTTGTTTCCTTTTTTCTTGCAGATAGGTACTACAACTGATCTTTGCTAATCTACTGGTACCTTTCTCTCTGCCCATGCTCTATTGAAAATTCTCTCCAGCCAGGTGATCATAGTGTCCCCTCCAGCCTGGATGACTTCTGTTGTTATTCCGTCGATACCAGCTGCTTTGTGTCTTTTACTTGTTTTGATAGCTTTCTCTACCTCATCCCGCAGGATATGTGGTTCTAGATGATCTGGAGCCCTTGAATGGAATTCTGCTGTTTCATGTACACCCGACGGGTTCAAAAGTTCTTTAAAATACCACAAACACTAATACCAGATATGACACAACCAAGGCCAAAATTACCGAAACCCTATGTAGGAGTAGTACTTTACAACAAGGATACGAGAAAATCACCAAATAATACCAGACCTCACCAGTATTGCCATCAGTACCTGCACAAGTCAATCAACCACCGGTCCTTCTTAGGATAGGCAATTTACTTTCCCCGGAAACAACAAACAGCCAAGGAATACCACAATAAATCGATTCAACACACAATCATCTGGAGCGCAGCACAGGGCCAGCCAAATTACAAAAGCAACAGCAAGAGCGGAAATCACAACAAATAGAAAGCGACAAATATTGAACACAATCCAAAACCAAATGAGATCGAGACCAGAAAACGTCACCACAAATATAGCTGAAAGGAAAGTGAGCAGAAATGTGAACCGACCTAGCTGAAAGTGGTCAACGAAAGAGAATTTGAATACAATTGCACCTGTCCTGATGCAGACATTTGTCAGCCTACAAACATTAATGACTGTCTTAGTATTGTTAATAAGTGGAACATGCAAACTGGTCCTCATTTGAGTCTTTTGCCCTTGTCCAAGAAGGTTAGATGTTTGATCCACTACTGTAGGTTAAGGGGAAGTAGATTGTTATTTTTATTATAAACCAACCATTACATGCTGTTTACTGAATCTGGTCTTCTAAAATTAAAGTTGGCTGTTTTAATATAAACTACTTTGCTCCTTGTTTTAAGTATGTCCATAGATTATTGATGAAATATTTGCTTTGGTGTATTTCAGAGATAAATTCAGATTCTCGAAGCTATCCTCCCATTACCAAACAAGAGCATTCAGAAAAAGAGATTTGTCATACCATAGACTTGAAGCTCATGAAACAAGAACTATCTGATACTTTGTGTGAAGACAAGTGCCATGGATTCAGTAAAGTGTTGGACTTAAAAAGTTCTGACACCTTTCAAGAAATTACAGGAGAATGTGCCATAAAATCAGGAACAAGTGAGAGCAGTTGTAAAGTGTCATTTCAAATGAAAAATAGTAATCCGGTGTGTAATAATGGGTCTTCTGTAGTTGAAATAATTCAGAACTTATCTTTAACAAATATGAACTTGCAGTCTCATAGCAAGGTAGCAGTAGTTGAGCAAGAACAGTTCTCTGGGTGCTCTCCTAGTTTTATTGTAGATATTTGTAGTAATGATTCACAAAAAACACAATCACAATACGTTTCCGATGGATGTGATCCAAGTGTCAGTGTGGCCATAAACCTGCCTGTGGTAGAGAACTCATACAACGGTCACAGTTGTGAGGCTTTTACCAAAAATGGTTTTCACAAACATTACAAATGTGATGTGTGTGGGGCTTCTTTTACTAGTTTAGGCAGTCTGAAGCACCATAAAAAAACACATACAGGAGAGAAGCCATACAAATGTGATGTTTGTGGTGCTTCTTTTACTCAGTCTGGTAGTCTGACAACTCATAAGAGAATACACACAGGAGAAAAACCTTACAAATGTGATTTGTGTGGAGCTTCTTTTACTAAATTAGGCAATATGAAGAACCATAAAAATACACATACAGGAGAGAAGCCATACAGATGTGATGTTTGTGGTGCTTCTTTTGCTGAATCTGGACATCTGAAGAGTCATAAGATAAAACACACAGGAGAAAAACCACACAAATGTGATGTTTGTGATGCTTCTTTTACTCATGCTGGTAATCTGACACATCATAAGAGAAAACACACAGGAGAAAAACCATATAAATGTGATGTGTGTGATGCTTCATTTACTCAGTCTAGCCATCTGACAAGTCATAAGAGAATACACACAGGAGAAAAACCTTACAAATTAACGTCTGTGGTTCTTCTTTTAACACATCTGGCAAGCTGATCTGTCATAATAGAAATCACACAGGAGAAAAACCTTACAAATGTGATTTGTGTGGAGCTTCTTTTACTGGATCTGTAAGTCTGAAGCATCATAAGAGGACTCATACAGGGGAAAAACCTTACATATGTGATGTTTGTGGTAGGGCTTTTACTCAGTTTAGCACTCTGAGTAGTCATAAGAGAAGGCATACACGAGAAAAGCCTTATACATGTGATGTGTGTGGAGCATCTTTTAGTGACTCTGGCAATCTGAAGTATCATAAGAGAACACACACAGGGGAAAAACCTTACAAATGTGATGTCTGTCGAGCTTCATTTACTGGTTATGGCTCTCTGAAAAGTCATATAAGAACACATACAGGAGACAAACCTTACAAATGTGATGTCTGTGGGATATTTTTTAGTGAATATGGCAATTTGAAGTATCATAAGAGAACACATACAGGAGACAAACCTTACAAATGTGATGTCTGCGGAGCTTCATTTACTGGTTATGGCTGTTTGAGAGGTCATATAAGAACACATACAGGAGAAAAACCTTACAAATATGATGTTTGTGGGGCATCTTTTAGTCAGAATGGTAGTCTGAAGTATCATAAGAGAATACACACAGGGAAAAAACCTTACAAATGTGATGTTTGTGGAGCAACTTTTAGTCAGAATGTCAGTCTGAAGTATCATAAGAGAAAACACACAGGGGAAAAACCTTACAAATGTGATGTTTGTGGAGCAACTTTTAGTCAGAATTGGAGTCTGAAGTATCATAAGAGAAAACACACTGGGGAAAAGCCTTACAGATGTGATGTTTGTCATGATGCTTTTTATTTTGCTTATTCTCTAAAACGTCATTATAAAATACATACTGGAGAGAAATCATAAAAATATGTTGTTTATGGTGCTTCTTTAACTCAGTTTGGACATCAGAAAAGTCATAGGAGAACAAGTACTGGAGAAAAACCTTACAAGTGTAATGTATTTGATGCTTCATTTATTACATCTGGCAGGCTGGTCAGTCATAAGAGAACACATACTGGAGAAAAAGCTTACACATATGATGTGTGTAGAGCATCTTTTAGTGACTCTGGCAATCTGAAGTATCATATGAGAACACACAAAGGGGTGCTTCTTTTTCTACAGCTGACAATCTGGAAAGTCATAAGGGAACACTTACACATACCTTACAAATATTATGTATTATATGCTTTTGTTATCTTGTATCTTTAAAAATCATCTTTGGTCATCTTAGATTTCTGGCATTTAGTAAATATTTTGTTTTTAATGAGGCTGAATTTGTGCACATTTGAAATAAAAAAAATTCACTTTTCAAAGTACTCCAAATTGTCTTTTCAAATTTGGTCAGTCTAACTTTATGAACAGCAATGACTAAGTTTACTATATACACCTAAGCCTAAATAGATTTATACGGAATAAGCTTAGCGAACTTTGCTGCTAATTTATAGAATCATCTTTCACTTGATCTAAAAATACAAGTTCCTAATCATTTAATTGCAAATTGTGGATGCCCACGTGTTAGGAGTTATCATCGTCATCATTATCCTGTTGTGCCATTATATTTCACATAGAGCTTCCAGTCGTTTCTTACATTTTGCTCTATCATGTGCAATCCCTTTAATATCATAGATGGAATCCAGTCCAGCACCTTTGTCCTCTCTCATTAACATTCATTTTAGGCTTTCTTTTGGATGTCCATGCTTGCTCAATCCTTTTATTTCCTATTTTAGTGCCTTTTTAGTGATTTTCTGCTCATTTCTTTCAGGATGTTTCCACTGTGGTGCCATCTTTGTCTTATAACTGTTATTACCAGTGCTTGTAAGGCATTCTCAGGAGTGCTAATTATACAGTGTAGAGTATAAGGCAATAAGAAAGAGACAAACAGTTCTTTGGTCACATAATGAGAACATTGTGACAACTGGAAAGATCAGTGGAAAAAGGGGTAGAGGTAGACCAAGAGAGATAATGCTGGGTGGGCTAAAATGATGGCATAGAGGGTGGAATGATGCTATAAATAAGGATAACATCAGGATATGACTGGCATAATTGGGTAAGTCCCTGATAGCATGGGTTTCACGGAGATATGGTGAAAAGACAAGAGTGAGTGATTCACGCGAGATCTGGGGAATTAAGAATGAGGTGGTAATTCAGTTACTGGGCCCCAGATTGGAAGGATGTGAAGGTGAATCCAGAGTGAGAAGTGCACACGTGGATCTGAATCAGAGTCGAATTAATGTTAGTGCTAAACGACAAGACAGGCAGCGCCATTGAATGATCGTTTAGGCCCGCCGTTGTGTTTCACATGCCAGTATCCATCGTCTGAAGCATGGCTAGAGACTCAATGGGTGAGCAAGGCGAGATTGCCCGAATAATGTAAGTTAGTTCATCTGTTGATTTGTGTCGCTTGTGTTACATTGACATTAAACCTGTGAAATGCGTCGGCTGTTGACCGTCATTTAAAGTTGCGTGGCCATGGAGAGAAGTGCCGTCTGGCTAGAATGAACTGTGACCTAACACCTAGACAACAGAGTCAGTGTTAAATCTGCACAAAAGAGATTGAGTGTGGAGGAGACACATTACAGAGGGATATCATCAAGAGAGCTGTTCCAGTCAACCAGGGATTGTGATCTGTGGAGACGCATGAGCGCCTACGCCAGTTGGCAGGGCACATGATGATGATGAGACTATAAGGAGGCTGTAAGTTTCAAACATACAATAGGAGAAACCCAAAATTAGATGCAAGAAATATATATATATATATATATATATATATATATATATATATATATATATATATATATATATATATATATTGGATCCTCCTAACATTTTTAAAGGAAATATAGACTACTAGTGACCCAAAAGAGCCAATATTCGAATGTGAATCCAGCAGGGGCCATTTCCTTAAACCCTGTTCAACCATACAACATAGTTATTTTAGGGCATTTTTGCTGTCAAATGTGAGCGGGCAAGATACGTCATATGATGATAAAGACTTTTGTGGGGGTTGTGCGATTTTTTTTTTTTAGTTATTTAAAAGGGTATGGAGAGGGTGGTTGGCCACTGGGAAACGCTGCTTTTTTTTTGGGACCTTCAAAAATTGTTGATGCAGAAAAACTGTGATCCCACTGAAGCCAGGGGGAAAACCCAAATGTTTTTGCCAGCAGTATGCTGTTTTTCTTTTATTGATTTTTGTACTTCTGGAGTAATTCCACAAAAGAAATAACACCCTACTCAGAGATGCCCAAAGATCGCTGAAACAAGTTATGAGAAGTGTATCAGAATGGACAAATGGATAACTTTCTTTATAAATGGCAAAACAAATGAGTTCTTAGAAAAAACACTGCAGTTTGCAACCAATACTTATAAATAGATCATCATCATCATGTAGCAGGCCCTTTGCAGAACGTCGCTCTCATCACAGTCTGCCTGAAAGAAACTCGGTCTCTTGCCAGTTCTGCCGCCTCATGAACTTTCACACTCAAGGAGTCACTTATATCCTGTGCCCATCTTCGTGTCAGTCGGCCCAGGCCCCTCCTTCCTGGTACCATGCCTTCTGCTATAATTTTTTTCCAATCCGTTGTGGCGCTTGATATGACCAAAATATTTCAGCTTTTGAGAAAGGATGGTGTTTATTAGCCAATCTTCCTTGGTGTTCAGATCTTTTAAGATGTCAATATTTCTCATCTTCTTTGTCCAAGATATTCTGAGAATCTTTCTATAACATTTCAGCTCAAAAGCCCCAATTCTCTTTCTTAGGGACTGAGAGATAGTCCACGACTCACATCCATATGTAGCCACAGGGAAGATGCATGCTCTCAAAATTCTAATTTTTATCTCCTTGCTGGTACTTAACCATAGACTTTTAAGGCTGTTCAATCGTTGCATTGCTATTGCCATCTTCCTTTTAATTTCTGTCGAACAGTCTCCATTGTTGTTTATTATAGAGACTAGATATTCAAAGTTTGTGACATTTTCAATTTCTTCATCATTTATTGTTATTTTTAGGTGACAGCCAGTCTCCTTCTTCGTCTTCGCGGTCACCAGCTGTAAACTCTGGCGGAAAGTTCTGGTTGTTCATCCACTTCTGGACTGCAGTCCCGTTCCAAAACTTGAGTGTTGCGTGTGCATCCGTTTTACAGATGAATCATTTGTGTGACTGCTGGTTCCTTGCCTCTCAGGCAGATGCACTTCGACTTCGAAGGAAGCTCCCAATTAGTCGACTCTTACGACATGCTTTTGGGTAGGCAGTGGTTCTATTCTTGTTTTCCCTATAATAGGGCCCCGGAATCCACACAGGGAGAAGCCACTCTTATCTGTGGACATTATTTTCGTTTTCTTTAAATGCAAGAACAGATTTTGATTTTCACTGTGCTTTTGGATAGACAATATTAAATTTTCTATTCCCTTTACGCTGTTCGAAAGGAGGACTGTGTCATCTGCGTAGCGGAGCTCCGGAATAGGGATAAAGATGGAGAGAGAAAAAAACAGAACTATCAGAAAAAAGAAAATGATCCAGGAGTAAAGATTAGTAGTAGTAGTAGATTTTTACCCCACCAGAACATCACACAAGCGATAAACACCTGATGACACAAAGTGCCACCATGTGGATGAGGATCACCGTGGAGAGGTCCCAAAAACCGCGTTCAGCTATTTGACCATATTTATGGTCGGGTAATGTTGCGGCCCCTGGCAAGAGCCAGGGTGGGGCTTCAAATAACGAAAAATTGCATCTCACAAGGAGATGACTAGTACTGAATAATTTTATGATAGTAAAGATTTAAAATGAACTACTAATGTTGAACAAAGAACTGAAAAGATTAATGGGCTATGATCAATGTTAGAATGCATTGATAGGTTTTATCAAGAAATCGACATTTGCTGCAAAGACAGTGAAGGTATATCAGCTTGGTTTGCAGTTCTTGAACGCAAAAAAAAATTTTTATCTTAACTTCAGAAGAGGTATTTCCTGAGATAACAGAAAACGTTATTAGTAAACTATGAATATCTGTGAATGGTATCTTTAGCTTTCATGACAAAGAAGACATCTACAAGCTGCTAAATTTTGAAAAAAGAAGATTTTCTGTAATTGTCTTTTTTATGTTTAGTTTGTTGTTGAATTCTTTATGAGACCTGACTTGAGTCGCTCATGAACACTGAACGGCAAAAGTGGAAATTGATGATTATTTTGTAAATGATGATGACGACGATAAGGTTTTAATAACCAAGGAGAATAACTCTCTCCGTGTTTTGTTGTTTTCGTTAACGAGGACATGTCGCCAGGGTTACCATACTGGCGTATTTGACGCTAGATACCACAAATTTGGCGTATTAAAATAAAACCGGCTTGTGGAAATGAGCAGGCTTATTTTGGCGTATTCGGGCTTTTCCTGGCTTTTTGAAACAAGACGTGCTCACATTTTCTTCATAGTTCAGTGAAATTTACGCTGGTCTCCCCATTACGAAGCGTTTGACCCTTCATTCGTGCTAATAAAGACGCGTCTACATCAGGGGGGTGGCAATATTCAACGTCGCGAAAAAAAGGATAAGTACCCTAACAGTGCCTCAGTGATTTGTAAATTGCGGACCTATTTCCGGCGACTATACCACCACTGTCGAGAGCATCCCCGCGGCGGGTGGGGCTGGGCCCCTAAATAGATGATCGAGACAAGTAAAATGGATAAAGCTGCAGGAGATGAGCTAGCAGCTGCACGTGAGTCCCAGCCATCTAGTTAAGGCCTTCTCCGCGCCGCGCGTAGCGGCGCCTCTGTTAACCTCAGCGGTGACTTTAACTCGGCGGAAGCTTTCCCGCGGTAGCGGTATAATCGCGGGAAAGGGATCTGCTATTTGCATATGACTGAGGCTCTGTTAAGGTATTTTCTTAGCCTCGATAATTTGGTACCCTTATTAGGAGGGCATCAGCTCTGTGGATAAGTCGATGCGAACGCTCGTAATGCCGGGTTCGATACCAGCTGCGGGCCATGTTCCTTGCGTTGGTTTCGACAGTGGTATCAAGAGAGCCGACTCTCCAGAAAGCAATAGCAAACTACTGGGTGTAAATTTGCCTAGAAAAACCACACAACCGCAAGGGACTGTTGGGGTTGGTTCTGCAACGTCCTGTAAAAGATACGCAGCTTACTTATTAGGAGGATTGTCATTTCTTCTGCTCTGCTTGTGTTCAGTCATGCGTGTCGACTAGATGACGTTATTGCGCGAATTACTGTCACCGGCAGGGCATTCTGTTTTTACTGCGAATTCATGTGGCGCAGACGCACTCAAAGTGCGGGCCTTGATCCGTTCAAAACTATTCTTGCCGACATTGCTCTCTTTTGGCCGCCACATAGCAGTAATTTGTAATAATCACACTGTCGTCTTAGTCGCTGCTGCGGAAAAAAATGCTTTTTCCAGCTACTCCTGTCGTTAAATGACATCATCAACAGATACACTAACGCTCCGAAAATGCATGCTAATCGAGTTGTGTGCTAGTAGACGCTGCAAAATATATCACCCCCTCCTGAGTGTCGGTCCTTTTTAGTACTCGCCGGTGCCCGGTTCCAGTCAGGATCGCCGCCTGAGGCCTTTTCAAGGAGGCCAAAAAAAAAAGGGGGGGGGCGTCGAAAGGCTGAGAATAGTTTTGCTTGCGAGAACGCGCCTACTTTGCAGCCTTACTGGCGGGGGGGAGGGGGGTGTTGAGGGTTAGCGCCCATTGTAAACTGTGCAAGAATTAGTAACATATGAAATCAAGAAAAATCCGAAAAACAGGATAAAATCTCCCGTCAAAAAGCCAGTCACATCTTGTTACAACAATGACTTCCGGGTAAAGTAATGATACAGTTCAAGCAGCAGAGTTGTAACTTGCGGTAAGCAAGACCAGCCATTGTGCAATAGACACAATCAATCATTTCAGTGAAATCATGAGAGCGCATAGTTTGGGGAGTACACTGGAGCATATACAGCTGCATAGAACTATATGTTCATGCATAATTAAAAAATAATTATATCGCCTGCACTTAAGGCTGAAAAGGTTTACGCTGTATCTTACATGTGCTCCAGTAAGGATGACAGTCAGGAATTCAATCTCGATCTTTTGATGTAAAGTGAGTGCGGTGTAATATTTTTTGGGCTTTTTTCTGGCGTATTTTTGATAGTAGTTTGGCTTAAAATTATTTCTTTTTTTTTTTTTTTAATCTGGCAACCCTTCATGTCGCCAGTGGTCGCCACCAGTGTTGCCACTTTGGATCTTTTATATCCAAATTTAGATCTTTATCATTGCATTTAGATACTGTTTTTGACGTTTAGATGATAAATATTTTTCTAGATTCTTTTCACACGGAGTTAGATATTTTATAGATTTTTTTCTTTTCATTGTCAATTTAATAATTACTGTGTAAAATATTTACTACAGTATTTTTGTTTTGGTCTGGCGCGTACATTGTGACAACTGCCATTACTTGAACTTTGAACTCTCACTGGGGTCAGCGCACAAATATATGGCAGCCCCAGCACTGATTAATAAAAACTAGCGTAAATCATACTAACTTTGTTTCAAACGTATCCTCACTGTGCTGACTTTGCGTTTCTTTTTCATTTGATTTAAAAAAAATAATTGCTCACCTTCTTATGTGGCTTTCACTTTGAAAAAACCTTTCAACATGCCAAAAGTAAAGTATGAGCAAAAAATTTGGAAAGAGTGGTTGCATAAAGACAAAATTAAAAACTGGGGATATGACCAAAGCTTGTTGTAAGTACTGCAAGTGTGAAATTAAAGCGAAAATACAAAACTCAAAGAGTCATGCAGAGACTAAAAAAGCATAAAACTGCAGTTTCATTTAAAGATATTACACCGCTGACATCTGTTTTCAGAACTATACTGATAAATGAATCATCAAAAGTTGAAATATCAGTCGCAATGTTTTTAATTTGTCACTGAGCAATTTCAAACTGTGAGCATTTGATCGATTTGTAAAAAATCTTGGACTAGTTCAATTTGAAAAGCGTGATGTAGAAAGTATAGTTTAGGAACAGAAGGACCTTTTAATCAGCAAACAGTTAGGCTTGAAGAATTTGGCTGTAATTGGTACTGATAATGCCTCAGTGATGGTTGGTATAAACAATGGCGTTTATGCCAAGTTGAAGGAAGATAACCCATCGTTAATACTTATAAAATGTATGCGTCATTCATTGCAGCTGGCATTATCACATGCTTCATGTAAATATTTACCAAGGAATTTGGAATACTTTATTGCTGAAACACTTTAATGGTTTTCCAAATCATTTGTCAGACAACAGCAATACAATACATTATATACAGCGTTAAATGATGGTTCCACACCACCGAAAATTCTGTCAGATTGCAAAACTAGATGGTTTTCAATTTAACCAGCTGTTGAAAGAATTATGAAGCAATGGCTGAATTTGAGGACACACTTTGAAATAAAAGACAAAGTGAAAAGTGCTACACAGCTGAAATACTATATGGAATGTACAGTGATGAAAAAAATATGTCATTCATTCTCTTTTTATAACCTATTCTAATGGAAGTGCAAAAAGTTAATAAACTGTTCTAATCTAAACTTGTTGATAAAGTTAAATTACTTGATGATCTCAAACTGCTATTTTACTCGGTAAAAGACTGGTGTTGCCAACTTCTAAAGCTGATTTGCTCACTTGCACTAGAGAGCTATTTGGCTCCTAAGCCACACTTTGGATATTAAATCGAATCAAAAATTGATGATTTAAAAACAAAAGGACTGTTAACAGAGAATGAAGAGAACAACTTAAGAAAACGCTGTCAAGATTTCCTTATCTCATTATTGAAGCAATTGAAGCAGAGACTTCCTAAAAAATCTAGATGTTTTGAAAAATATTTCACTTTTTTTCTGTGAGCAACATACTTCAGCCAATAAAGGACATACCTAAATATTGTAAAGTTATGAAATTTTTAGGGGCTACTGATAATAGTGTTGCGGAAGCAGAATATCAGGTAACCAAAATAAAGTTAGCTGAATGGACAAACAAAACAGAAACCAAAGCGTTTTGGAGTGAAGTGAGACAATTTAAAGATGCCTCATCAAACAGTCCATTCTGTAAGCTCTTTAAAGTGCCATGTCTGCCATGATACTACCCCACTCAAATGCTGACGTAGAAAGAGTTTTCAGTGCTAGAAATTATATCAAATCTAACCTAAAAAACAGGATAAAATTTGACCTCTTAAATGCTATTGTGCCATTAAAATTCGGCCTGTTGAGACTAGAGAAATAAGCATTGTGTTCCACTTATAAAGAAATTTGAACAGCTAAAGCATACCAGGGTCATTTTGGATCTGAAGCTTCAACTTCATTATCCAAGCTAAGTTTATCCTGTGGATTTTGTCAGGCAGACATCAGTGAAGGTGAGGACATGATTATGTAGGGTAAGTCATAACAAAAGCTATGTAATTTTTGACTTTTTCAATTTGGATGTTTTTTCTAGATATTTTCCACGTAGATTTAGATCCTTTTAGATATTTTTTGACACCGTTTTGGATATTTTTTGTCAAAGAAAAGTGGCAACACTGGTCGCCACATTGAATATCTGAGTCACGTCTGGTGAAAGAACAATGCAGTAATGTAGTGTTGTTTTACCAGAAGTGTTCAAATCCGAAAGTCTGTTTACATTTCAAACTGTACGTGATGTTTATTACTCCTGTGTATAATAATATAATGTAGGTAAGCATCAAGAAGGCCTATTTATCAACATGTGTTAATTTAATATTGACAAATTGTACTGCACTGCTTCTGATTGATAAATAAATTATATTTATACGCACTTGTTATTTATGCACTAAGTTTACTCACGGGCCAAAATGTTGAAAATTGGGATCGTCGAGGGCCAGTGGCCCAAACCAAGTGTGGGAAGATTGTCAACACTATAGTCGAGGAAACTGTAGATGTGTAAATTTAATACACTCTAAGACGGTTACGCCTAGGCGCCCTAGGGCCTAGCCTACGGTAATATAAATGAAACAGTTTTGTAAATGTAAACCATTATAATATAAAATGTACTACAATCTTTTGTAATGATTAAAAAATACTCACTTTTAATTGAAATACACGTATTTAATTTTTCAACTTGTTGTTTGAATAATAAATGAAAGTTTGCATCAGTCACTTCAGTTGCATTCTCACAATAAAAATAGTTATACAGTTAATGATAACTGTCCCCAGTTCGTTTCATATGGCTTTGAACAGAAGAACCCAAAGCAATAATGGGGCAAAATTTAATTAATGGGAAAAGTTGCATTTCCGTTTTTGAGCTAATTGTATAAAATTTGGTTGGTGAGAAGTCAGAGCAATTCTCATGCAATCCTGCAGCCTGTCATTGCTCAGTGAGCTCCGACTGTTTGTCTTGATGAGGTATGTGAAAAGCTTGATTCACAAGTGAAAGTTGAACCAAACATGATGAGTATGAAAACGGCAACCTTTCTAGCATTAGGAAACTGCTCCTCTTGAATCGTTTCGGACCAAATCTTGACGGTACCACTTTCTTGAAAACCTTTATTCAGTGCCCTGGAACTTTGGATATCCACAAGTTCTAACTGCAGAGAACCTTCATCAACAGAGGGTAACAGCTTTTTAGCATTCGAAGAAAAATCACCCCCAGAGGGAATTTTAAAAGGATCTCGAACGAATAACATTACATTGTTTGGGATACTGAAGTCTTCAAATCTGTTGTTGAAATTGTTCTGAAGCTTTTTTAATAAATCTATCATTCGATTAGTTATGGTTGCTGAGTCCAGTGTTGAAAAAATAAAATCCTTCAAGTTTGGGAAATGAAGAAGTTTGGCTGTTTGGAGATCTGTTACAAACAAAGCTAGCTTATCTCGAAAAACGTTCAATTTTTCAACCGGATCAATGATTGTCTTGTGTCTTCCTTGCAGTTGCAAGTTCAGTGTGTTCAAATGAGCAAACAAATAGTTTAAAAAGCAAACATTTGCCAAAAATGCACTGTCACGTAATACTTTCCTATACTTTTCTGCCTTATTATGGGAACAGTTTCCAAGAAAACATATTATTTCTTCTTTGATACTCCAAAAACGATCAAGTGCTTTCCCTTTACTCAGCCAACGAACGTCATTATGCAGAAGTAAGTCTTTGTAATCTGCTTCCGTTTCTTCGAGTAACTGCCTAAATAACCTGTGCTGAAGACTTGATGAAGATCGAATGAAATTGATTTTCCTCACCATATCCATTGTTTCCTTCATCTCGTCGCTCAGTTTGCTGCACAGAACACTTTGATAGATAAGACAATGTAGCGACTGCATCTGAGGTGCTACTGCAGAAAGCCTGGTGGTCACACCTTGGTGCTTACCTAACATTGACGGCGCCCTGTCCGTTACCAATAAAAAATTTTTTTTTAAATCAAGTCCATTTTCTGTAAAAAAAATAACCTAATCTTATCAGAAAAAAACTTCTCCAGTTGTGAAATTTTCTAATGCTATTAAAGCTAGAAGTTCTTCATGAAAACATTTTCCATCAAAAAAACGCACATATAAACATAACTGAGCCACGTCTATGATATCTGTAGATTCGTCAATGGCAATTGAAAAAAATTCTGCCTGCTTTATGTTTTCAATTAAAGATTCAAAAACTTCAGTTCCTAAAATTTCGATTCTGCGTATCGTCGAAGTATCCGACATAGGGATTTTCTGAACTGCATGTGACACGCTTGTTTTTATTTTATCATCAACTGCTATTTCGTCCAGAATTGCTCGTATGCATTCTTTCACGGTTTCTGAGTCAGTGAAAGGTCTCTTCTTTTTGGCTAATATGCACGAAACATGCAAAGAAGCCGCTGTGGCTTTTTCTTGTTGAGTACAAGCTCGCACAAACATTTTGCTGCTATGCTGATAAGTAGCAATCAATGACTCAACCTTTGATTTCCTAGCAGTGAAACCTTCTGGATATGATTTTCCAAAATCAGAGTGTTTCGTTGTAAAGTGCCGCTTTGTGTTGTACTCCTTTACTGCCGACACACATTCGTTGCATATCAGGCACATTGGTTTCGAATTAGGCATTGTTGGTGATATAAATAAATATTTCAGTGTCCAGTCATTGTTGAACATACGATTTTTACACACCCATTTAGCTTTCTTACTAGTACCATCCATGGCATCAAGTATGTCACTTGAGTATTAAAATTTAGATAACTTAAAACACTGTTACTCTTTCAGTTTGTTACTACACAATCGCGTCCGGCAGTCTGCGTCTGTCTGTGACTTGCACACTAGACGTTTACGAAATATCTAACTATAATCTA
This sequence comes from Candidula unifasciata, assembly GCA_905116865.2. Taxonomy (NCBI): domain Eukaryota; kingdom Metazoa; phylum Mollusca; class Gastropoda; order Stylommatophora; family Geomitridae; genus Candidula; species Candidula unifasciata. The sequence goes on from CAJHNH020002991.1 coordinate 29,775, forward strand.
ACAACAAATTCACTGCGATGTCCAGTGTCACTAATGTTCTGCAGCACCCATTGTCATTAATCTTTGTTTACGAGTGTTCAACTTTAAGGGATAGTTCCTCTGTAATCTAAGCGCTAACTATCTGGATCGTGATTGGATTTCCATACGCCTCCTGTCAAATAAATATCTCACCTTCATTGACTGTCCAGTGGAGCGACTGCTGCCTACCGTGGTTACTTGATTCTGTCCAGCCTATCTTATTACCTTTGGCTCCAAACAGGCGAGTACTGCTAATTCAAGTAACTTTTACCATGAACTAATTTCCATGCCTGAGAGATTTCCCCAGTTGTGGTATTGTCTGTTCATTCGCCTGTTCCCTTGTATCTTCGCATTTAGAGATCCATGACAAACATTTCTTATTGTAACATTCGACACAACTGGTTTTTGAAGATTTATACAGAAACATTGATTGATTACATCTTTTTTAAGTATACTACATTTTAGTGGCAGTGATCTGCGGGCCACTTGCTAGGTTTCCGCAGGCCAGATTTGGCCGCGGGCCGCCAATTGAATAGCCCTGCACTAGGGGGTACTATGTGCTTGACTTTCTACCCCACCAGGACATCACACAAGCGATAAACACCTGATGACACAAAGTACCACCATGCGGATGAGGATCACTGTGGAGAGGTCCCAGAAACCGCGTTCAGACAATTGGCCATATTTATGGCCTGCCTATATTGCGGACCCTGGCAAAAGCCAGAGTGGGGCTTCAAATAACAAAAAATTACGTCCTAAGAAGAGCATATGGAATAATTAACTACTATGTGCCTTCTGCCGCAGTTTGTTTACGTGACAGGTAGACTCTACTACTACTAGAAGTACAATTTTATAATAATAATTGATAAGTATTAATTATTTAATTTGAGACAAAAAAGCAGGTGAATCCAGATGAAATTGAATGATTAGTTAAATTATTCAGTTCTGGTTTCAGGAAATATTCTCGTATTCTGGTCTGCAGAACAAAAGCAGATTTAAAGCAAGTCAGAAAGAATGTAATGTTGTCTGCCTTTGATGCGGGTGATCACTTCCTTTATGAGTTAATTTCCTTCAAGACATCTTCATTTGTGTTTTTATCTGACCCTATGCTCTTTCTCTTTATTTGTTTGTAAAACAGTATCCCTGCATTTTTAAATCTCCATTTCCATTGTCTTGTCACACTTCCTTCAGTCAAGACTGCTGTTTGACAGACAGAAGCATCTTCCAAGAAGCCCTACACCTGGGGTGTACATTCCCACCTGTCTTTTGTCTTTTTATAAGTTTTAATCATAATCTTCAGAACCACATGAACACAATATATGTTTAGACAACTCAACAAAACAAAATGCCAGCATTTTGCTGTAAGCCATCTTTTAATGAAACAATAGGGCTCTACTCCAAAAAACGGTCCTAAATTATTGAGGCTTCGAAAATACCCTAACAGGGTCTTAGTCATATGTAAATTGCGGACTTCTTTCTGGCAAATATACCGCTGCAAGCACTCCTCCAAATAATGGTCCCAAATTATCCAGATTAAAAACATACCATAACAGAGCGTCAATGAAATGTAAAATTATAATTTATTTCCAGCAAATATGGCACTCACAGGCAAGATCTGACACTGGGTCCTAGGTTTAACTTCTTCCCTGGTTCCTAGGTTTAACTTCTTTCCAGGGTCCTGGGTTTAACTTCATCCCTGGGTCTTAGGGTTAGGGCAACGAGTATTACAATTACGACACCGCCACCATCTGTCACAACAGTCCAGCCGCAACACTAACGATTGAAGGGTTATGCATGCAACTGAAATGGATGAAACGTTACCAAAGCGGGACTAGTCGCGGGATGTTTATATATAGTGGAGTTTTACTAGCGGCACAGTTACAGTCATTGAGGCCCTGTTAGGGTACGTTTTCAACTTCAACAATTTAGGACCATTATTTGGCACAGTTACAGTCATTGAGGCCCTGTTAGGGTACGTTTTCAACTTCAACAATTTAGGACCATTATTTGGCGGAGAGCCAAAAATTGATATCACAGCACTTAAGACATTCTCACAGGTGCTCTGTCATCTTTAGCCAACCAAAAAGTGTCCATACTGTGATTGTGTCAGTTGCAAAGAGATGAGAAGTGATCTATGGCTATTTAATACCATTAAGACTTCTTGCTCACCCCCAGCTAAGTATCTCTCAGGCTTGAGTAACCTGGTTCTGTCTGCCTAACATTTAATCATTTAGTAGGGATTGTGGCCTGTGGGCTTAAGGCCTCAATTTCCTAATCATTCTTTGGACAGATGTCGCCAATACATTGGTGATGGCCTGATGAGCACCATAGGTTTTCTACTTCTGGACATTATCCATGGCACATGGTCCGGATGTCTGGCTGAAGTCTTGTATGATATTTCACAAAATCAGCAATGAAACTGCTGGTGCCTAAGTCTTGGTATTATGTAAATGTGTAATCGACGGATCAACATCATACACACAGGTGTAAACCCATGTACTCCATTCTGCTTCTTTCTTACTCAAGAGTCTAAAGAATGTCAGCAAAGTGCATGAACTTCATTGCACCGACGAGGATCCTGAAATACTTTGGGTTGATTTTTAACTCCATTTTTTGCTCGGGCAGCTCTGTTAGGCTACTCTTTTTTTTTTTAAATTTCCAACTGCCAAGAGATGTTTTTACATGTGCAACAATACACACGGTCACCTGGTCTCACTATCCAGAGACCAGGGGAAATTACTAGAAGTCCACATGAACAAATCACCAGAGTTTGATCTCAGGACCTCCAGCACTCGAGGCGGATGCCATACCTCGAGACCACGCAGCCCCCTATATATAAATATGTATATTTAAAATGTGTTATATATTGTATTTATCCTTGCATTCACAAATAACTTTCAATTCCTTCCAGACTGGCTGCATTCTTAGTTCTGTTGAAGAAACTCTGAGAGAACTTGCAAGGTCCAAGTTTTGACAAAATGGATAATAAAATTATATCAGGTGGCAAAACAGAGCAAGAACTACCAAATGTTTCTCCAGAACACCCAGATGTTCTCAGTTCTGCTAAAGAGACTCTCACTGAAGGCCATACCATTGATAATATGGACAGGAAAATACCATCTTTTGTCGAGACTGAACAGACTGAAGTTAAACCTGAATACCCAGGTAAGAAAATAGTACCATATTTTCCCAAGTATAAGCCGATTCCCACGCCTGAGACAAATCTGGATTTTGGGACTGGAAATTCTGAGAGCAACAAATTGTGTGATTATATTTAAAAAAAAAACACATAGCAAGGGAAAGACCATGCAAGAAATCGAGCGACATCATCAGGAGCAGCCTAAAAAAAAGGAAAAAGTGCACCATTTTTTTGTCAATTATAATTTGCGGCATGACTGAATTATCAGAGTGCTGGGCTTTCAAGCGGGAAACCAGGGTTTAAATCCTCGGTAAGGCTGGGGATTTTTTTATGTCGGGGGTTAAATAAAATCCTCACCTGCACAGTCGTGGCGACAGTGCTAACCATGCGGCCGTAAATCCTATGGCTCAGAACCCTGTTTTTAGACCCTTTATTTTTAGAAAATAAGTGCATCTTGTAGTTCGGGAAATATGGTAAACACAAAACAGTATTACATAATATTCCATGTTTTTAATGTATTTTTTGTTATGACCATCTTTTAATTACAACGACAATGATATATATCCACAAGATAATATTCACCCATAAACAAAATTCTTATTTTCCTGTATCAGATTCAGGGTGTTGTCACAGTAATATAAAACACACTGTCATCCTATTTCTTTTTCTGGTAATGTCTATCGGTAGTGGATGATAGAACAAGCCCCACTGTTACATATCATTACAATAATTAGCAGCTGTGAAATCCAATGGTTTTGTCATTAACATAAGTTGGAATGCTAACAGTGCTCTTTATCATGACACATGATAAACGTCCTATATTTTTTTTTAAACCACTTAACAGTAAACATAAGAGAGTCACACAATGACAATGTCATGAGGAGCCAGCTTCCCCGCCCTGTAAAAATTTTTAACTATGGAAATGCGATGTCTAGTTCACGGAAGAGATAAAATTAGGATTGAAGTTGCTAGAGAGAAAGTCCATAAAGAAACAGTTCTGAGTGACATACAAATAATGCTTGTCTGTTCATTAGCCAACAATAAAGGAAAACAATCCTCATCATCTTGTAGCAGGTCCTGAACAGAACTAGGCTGTCATCATGGTCTGCGTGAAAAAACTCGGTCTCTGGCCTCTTGTACTGTCACATTCAGAGAGTCACTTATATCTTGTGCCTATCTTCATGTTGGTTGGCCCCTGCTCCTCTTTCTGGTACCATGCCATCTGCTGTTAATGTTTCCAATCCACCGTTGCACTTGACATGACTAAAATATGTCAGCTTCCGAGACAGGATTCTGTTTATAAGCCAATCTTCCTTGATGTTCAGATCTTTTAAAAATGTCAGTATTTGTTCTCTAATGAAGAAATAGACAAGTAACAGATTTCAAATACTAGGGCTCTTTAGTGAACTACAGTGGCGACTGCTCGAAAGAAGTCAGAAGAATACTTGCATTGGCAGTGCAGAGATTAAACAGCATGAAAAACCTAAGGCAAAACGCTAGTCAATTTTTTAAAGTAGAAATCTTGAGATCATGCATTTTTCCTGTGGTAAATTTTGGTTGAGAGTTCTGGACTCTCACTCAGTCACTGTGGAAAAAGATTGAAGCTTTTGAATTGAAATGTTATAGAAAAATTCTTAGAATTCCATGGATCAAGATGAGGAAAAACATAGACATTTTTAACGAATTAAACATCAAGGAGAACTGACTCATAAACAGCGTCCTGTCCCAAAAGTTGAAGTATTTTGGCCACAATAAGCGTCTTAGTGGCTTGGAAAAGACAGTGATGGAGGGTGCAGTTTGTGAAAGGGGAGGAAGGAGTCGACCACCATAAAGATGGATACAGGACACAATGAAGAAGCATTGGCATCTGAAGCACATTGGGCCGGAGAGCTGGCCAGGGAAAGGGATACTTTTAGGCGTGCAGTGAAGAGAGCAACGTTCTGTAAAGGACTTGCTGATTGGTGGTGATGATTTGTTCTCTTTTTTGTCCATAGTGTTCTGAGAATCTTTCTATGGCATTTAAGCTCAAAAGCCTCTATTTTCTGTTTACAGCTTACATCTGTTTGTTGCTACAGGGAATATACATGCTCTCAAAATTTGCATTTTGATTTCTTTGCTGGTGCTTAACCATATACTTTTAATCCTGTTAATATTTGCATTGCTATGGCCATCCTCCTTTTGATTTCTGTCAGACAGTCTACACTGCTGTTTATTATAGAGTCTAGATATTTAAAAGTAAACATCATCATCACAACAGCTCAGAACATGATGCATAAAAAAAATGACACAAGAAACAGATATACATTAGAGAAAACCCTTTCAAGCTAGTACTAGTAGAAGAAAGAAGAAATTTAAAACAAGTGGGGACAGAAACAAATAGCCATGCATGTAGGATCTATACTAAAGAAATCAGAAGAGCTATCGGAGAAGATAAAAAACAGTTTATTATGAATACCTGTAATAGAACTGAACAACTCCAGATGCAAGGAAGAGACAGAGACATGTTTAAAAAAAAATTTAAACATTGAAAGGTGAATTCAGAAATTCTTTTCATGTAATCGGTGATTAAAAACGGTGACACGTTAACGAAAACCAAAGACTTTAGAAAGATGTACGGAATACTTTAGAGAAATGAATGAGGATCTAACAAGTAATTAAAAAACAACTTATGAAGAAGGACCAGAGCCTTTACTGGATGAGGTACAATCAGCAATGTTCAGCCTGAAGAAAGGAAAGTCACGGGTTTGCGACCAGCAGACCTAATTCAAGTAGGAGGAGAGGCCAGCGTCCAAATCTACCATGAACTGTGCACGAAGATCTGGCATTTGATTGTGTCCAACTTTAGAAACTATGAACTAGTATGAGAACTAAGGCGTTTCCCGCCCATTTGGTGCATTTAATTGAAAAGGAGAGAGTATGAACCCCTGCCTCCCTTCCTTTTGTACCTTCAACCAATTGATGTTTCACCAGCTGCCCTAATGGCTCCTTGTTGTTCGTGATATAAATTGTCAATTTAATGCTCCAAATGCACTGGAATCCCCCATAGTTCTTATAATACTCCACAATTAATGATGTCGAACACAGTCAAATTGCCATAATCAGTGAAACAAACATAAAGATCTGCAATGTATTCTCTACATTAAAAAAAAAATATTTTTATATTGAAGATGTGATCCCTAGCTCCTTTACCATGTCTGCAACCAACCTGTGTTTCATGTAGCTCATTTTATAATTTTCTTTTAATCCTCTTCATGATAATTTGTTAAAGGATTTGCTAGCACGACTCATTAATGTGATGATATTGAAATTGGAGCAGTTTCAAATTTCCTTTCTTCTCCATGCTTCAGGCCAAATGCCACTGTTCCAGATCTTCATACACAGTGCATTGTTGATTCGGACACACACTTTTAATACAATTCAGAGATAATTCTACAATCTTCTTGCAGGCATTATCTCATCAAAACTACAGGTTACATTTTCAGTAGACAGCTAAGAATAGGATGTTTGTAAACAATATGAGACGTGAAAATTCTAGCCACCATTTTGTTGCCTGTTCTATTCTGTTACAGGCATTCATAGTAAACGTTATTTTTTTGTATCTTCTCGATAGCTCTTTAGAATTCTTGTGCATAGTTCTTGTATGCATGGCTATTTGTTACTGTCCTTGTTTGTTTTAAATTTCTTATTTGTTCTATCAGCTTGAATGTTTTTTATACATTGTAATTCAGTTTCTTGTGTCGTTTTGTTTAGAGATCATGTTTTGAGCAGTTGATGATGTTTTTTGCTTCAATGGCTAACTCACCAGGTGTCATATCGTCCTGCACTGTTATAAGTGCCTCAAATTTGTTTTTAACCTCATGCTGTAATCACTTGGTATTGCTTTTCAGCATCAGGTTATGAACTGCTAATCTGTTTCCTAAACGTCTCTGCAATCTATAAATTAATGTCCTGTGCCATTAATCCATCAATGAGATATAGAAGTCCCAGTTCAAACCTTGTTTATTAGTGTTGAATTGTTTCAAGAACTGACACCACAGCAATCTGGGCATTTCCATAAACACTACATTTCCATCTTCAGCAACTAGCGCAGTTCCAATACCAGTCATGTAATTTTACGCCTTTTTACTTTTCCTGTTAGTCCTAAGTATGGGCCAGATTTCCTCGTCAATCCTCGCTGCGTCACTCAGCAGACATAGAAATGAAAGTTGTCACTGTTGGTTATAAAACATGTATCTACATAAGTACCTACATTAATACACCTATCAGTTTTTATGGTAATCTGATGTTCTCAGAGTTAACTGTTGTAACTTGAATCAGGTTTTCTCAACCTGTTTACACGTGCAGATTACCAAAACTGAGGTAATTGTTTTAAGGCCCACCTGACAGTTAAGCAAACATGAAAGAAAAACAAATAAAGATGGAAGTTTATTTTTTGAAGCCGATGTAAGAAACAAAATTAGTTTTAAGCTAATGGGACATCTCCTGTTGCGAGCAGGGCTATTCAGCCAAGAATACTCAGGGGCCCACATTTTAAAAAGGGGGTCATTATAGGCCAGAGGCCTGAGCACCAACCTAGAAAGATCATGAATACAGTACAACTGGCAATGATCCACTGGCCATTTGCCTGGCCTCTGTCGGCCACATTTGACCCATGAGCAGCCAGTTGAATAGCTCAGGCCTAGAGGTTGAAAATATCTTATATATGCGGCTGGAGCGTTGTTTCTTACGTACAAAGCACTTCAGTAATATCCATTCAATTTCTTTGGTTGGTTTTTATTATTTACTTGCCTGAGAAAGTCTTCAGACGCAAATAGGAAGTCCTTGAGCTGTTAATCCTACATACTGGAGGCGAAAACCACCTACCTGACCTCGTTACACAATTAAGCAGAATATTTTGGTTGCCCGCAGGGATGTTTAAGTGACCCACCAGTGGGTAGTGGCCCACGTGTTGAAGAACACTGATTAAAGCCACTTTGCTCCTTGTTTTGAGTATGTCCACAAATTAATAATGTAATGTTTACTTTGATGCATTTCAGAGATAAATTCAGATCCTCAGAGTTATCCATCCATCACCAAACAAGAGCATTTGGAAATAGGGATTTGCAACACCAAAGACTTCAAGTTCATGAAACAAGAACTAACAGATACTTCATGTGAGGATAAGAGCCATGGATTCATTAAAGTGTTAGACTTAATAAACTCTAACAACTTTAAAGAAATTACAGGAAATAAGACTGTGGAGCCAGGAACAAGTGAGAGTGGTTGTAAAGTGTCATTTCAAATGGACAGTTGTAATCAAATGTCTGAGAATGCATCTTCTGTGGCTGAAATAATTGAGAACTCATCTTTGACCAATACGAACTTGCATTTTCATTGCAAGGAACCAGTGCTTAAGCAAAAGCAGTTTTCTGGGTGCTGTCCTGATAGTAATGTAGATATTTGCAGTAGTGATCCACAACAAATGCAAGCAGAATACATTTCTGGTGGATGTGATCCCAGTGTCAGTGTGGGTATCAACCTGCATGGTGCAGAGAAGAACTCTTGCAAAGTTGATACTTGTGAGGTTTTTACTAAAGTTGGTTTTCATAAACATTATGATTGTGATGTGTGCTGTGCTTTTTTTACTCAGTTAGGCAGTAGAAACAGTCATAAAAGAACACATACTGGAGACAAACCTTATAAATATAATATGTGTATTGCTTCTTTTGCTCATTCTAGCCATCTGAAGAGTCATAAGAGAACACATACAGGAGAAAAACCTTACAAATGTGATGTGTGTGGTGCTTCATTTACTCAGTTAGGCAATCTAAAGTGTCATAAGAGAACACATACAGGAGAGAAACCTTATAAATGTGATGTGTGTGGTGCTTCGTTTACTACATCTGGTGTACTAAACCGTCATAAGATAACACATACAGAACAAAAACCTTACAAATGTGATCTGTGTGGTGCTTCTTTTACTGAGTTAGGCAGTGTAAACTATCATATGAGAATGCATACAGGAAACAAACCTTATAAATGTGATGTGTGTGGTGCTTCTTTTATTAGTTCTGGCCATCTGACGAGTCATAAAAGAACACACACAGGAGAAAAACCTTATAAATGTGATGTGTGTGGTGCTTCGTTTACTACATCTGGTGCACTAAAACGTCATAAGAGAACACATACAGAAGAAAAACCTTACAAATGTGATCTGTGTGGTGCTTCTTTTACTGAGTTAGGCAGTGTAAACTATCATATGAGAATGCATACAGGAGACAAACCTTACAAATGTGATGTGTGTGCTGCTGCGTTTACTGGATCTGGTGATCTGAAAGTTCATAAGAGAACACATACCGGAGAGAAACCTTACAAATGTTATGTTTGTAGTGCTTCTTTTTCTAGATCTAGCAGTTTGAAGAGTCATAGGAGAATACATACAGGAGAGAAACCTTATCAATGTGATGTGTGTGGTGCTTCTTTTATTAGTTTTGGCCATCTGACAAGTCATAAGAGAACACATACAGGAGAAAAACCTTATAAATGTGATGTGTGTGTTGCTGCATTTACTGGATCTGGTGATCTGAAAGTTCATAAGAGAATACATACAGGAGAGAAACCTTATAAATGTTATGTTTGTAGTGCTTCTTTTTCTAGATCTAGCAGTTTTAGGAGTCATAGGAGAACACATACAGGAGAGAAACCTTATCAATGTGATGTGTGTGGTGCTTCGTTTACTACATCTGGTGTACTAAACCGTCATAAGAGAACACATACTGAAGAAAAACCTTACAAATGTGATCTGTGTGGTGCTTCTTTTACTGAGTTAGGAAGTCTAAACTATCATATGAGAATGCATACAGGAGACAAACCTTATAAATGTGATGTGTGTGGCGCTTCTTTTATTAGTTCTGGCCATCTGACGAGTCATAAAAGAACACACACAGGAGAAAAACCTTACAAATGTGATGTGTGTGGTGCTTCTTTTATTAGTTTTGGCCATCTGACAAGTCATAAGAGAACACATACAGGAGAAAAACCTTATAAATGTGATGTGTGTGTTGCTTCTTTTGCTGGATCTAGCAGTCTGAAGAGTCATATGAGAACACATACAGGAGAGAGACCTTACAAATGTGATGTGTGTGGTGCTTCTTTTGCTGAATCTAGCCATCTAAAAAGTCATAGGAGAACACATACAGGAGAGAAACCTTATCAATGTGATGTGTGTGGTGCGTCGTTTACTACATCTGGTGTACTAAACCGTCATAAGAGAACACATACAGAAAAAAACCCTTACAAATGTGATCTGTGTGGTGCTTCTTTTACTGAATCTAGCCATCTGAAAAGTCATAATAAAACACATACAGGAGAAAAACCTTACAAGTGTGATGTGTGCAATGCTTCATTTGCTAGATCTGGCAGTCTGAAAGCTCATAAGAGAACACATACAGGAGATACATACACATGTGATGTGTGTGGTGCTTCTTTTATTCGGTTAAGCTATCTAAAGTGTCATAAGAGAAGACATACGGGAGAAAAACCTTACAAATGTGATGTGTGTGATGCTTCATTTACTGGATCTAGCAGTCTGAAGAGTCATATGAGAACACATACTGGAGAGAAACCTTACAAATGTTGTGTTTGTAGTGTTTCTTTTGCTAGATCTAGCAATTTGAAGAGTCATATGAGAACACATACAGGAGAGAAACCTTACAAATGTGATGTATGTGGTGCTTCTTTTGCTGGATCTAGCAGTCTGAAGAGTCATATGAGAACACATACAGGAGAGAGACCTTACAAATGTGATGTGTGTGGTGCTTCTTTTGCTGAATCTAGCCATCTAAAAAGTCATAAGAGAACACATACAGGAGAGAAACCTTATAAATGTGACGTGTGTGGTGCTTCATTTACTACATCTGTTGTACTGAACCGTCATAAGAGAACGCATACAGGAGAAAAACCTTACAAATGTGAGGTGCCTATTTTGCTGGATCTGGCCATCTGAAGCATCATAAAAGAACACATACGGGAGAGAAAATTTTCAAATGTGATGTTTTTCTGCCTATTTTACTAGATCTGACTATCTAAAAAGTCATAAGAGAATACATACATGAGTAAATCCTTGCAAGTGTGATATTTGTGATGTTTCTTTTACTACAACTAGCAGGCTGATCTATCGTAAGAGAACACACACAGAAGAAAAACCTTACAAATGTGATGTGTATGGTGCTTGTTTTACTACATCAGTATACATGAAAAGTCTAAAGCATCATAAGAGAACACATATCGGACTGATAAACTTTTAATAAAGTAAGATTTATGCATAAAATTATTTCTTTTAAATACTCCAAATTACCTTTTCTAGTTGATTGTCCAATTCCATGAACAGAGAGCAGCTGAGTTTATTACATGTGTCTAAGCCTCAAATAGGTGTATACAAAAAAAAAAGCTTATTGAACTGCTGCTCATTTGTGGAACTATCTTCTATTTGACCTAAAGTATACAGTAAATTCCTACTAATTGAATCACATATACTGGCCGCCCACCTATTTGGAGTTATTGTAGTCGTCATCATCATTGTCTTGTTTGTTGCTCAATTGTATGTCATACTAGACCTGCAGTCTATTCACATCAATATTCAAAGCAAGGACTGAGCTTTGAAAATACCTAGGAGTGAGTTCTGATCAAATCCTTGGCTGCAGATTCCAAGTTGATACTATGATTACAAAGCGTGAGTTATGGCTGCAATATGTGGTTGACAAAGGCTGCTAGTTATCCTCTATTAGGGTTTGATTCTTTCTGTCATAGAATATGTAGTGGCAAATCATACCCTCAGCAAGACACAATTCAGCAGACTGGTAAATGTAAAACAAAACATGAAACGATGTGCATCATACTTGGCTGCACCAAAACACATCATGTAGATCAGTGAGGTGCCTCCTAGATTTTCTAGAAATAAACTTCAGGCTTGAAATGTGCCAAACATGAGCCTGTGTAAAAATCACTGAGGTCTTTTCGCATCCTTTGCATGATCAGCTGAATACGCATATAGGTGACAGACTTAAACGAGGCCAGTCTTGGATGGGCCGTGCAGAGACAGTACTTCAGCGGGTGATTTTCCTACTAGACATAAACTGTGGAAAGGAAAATATACCAATATCAAACAAATACAAACAGTATTGTTCAGACCACAGAAGAACTGACAATTTGAAAGCAACAGAATTCTGTTTCTGCTGCCTAATACCACATCAACACTTCAGCCTTGTGATCAAGGTATCATTTAAAACCTTAAAGTCCATTATAGATCTACAATGTTGTCAAAACTTGTAGGTCATAAGGGTGCTGGCTTCAGTTCTAATGATTTCAAAATAACCCGTCTTGATGCTATTTTAATGTTAAAATCTTCATGGGACAGAGTTTTGCCTGTAACTATTGCAAACTGCTTTAGACAAGCTGGTTTCTTACCTGCATAGATGTGCCAGTAAATGAGAATTTTCGCCATCAATGAGCAGTGAGAGTAATGTAACTGATATTTTAGTGGAGCCATTACTTGCTAGGTTGTATTAAGAGTTTAACATTGAACCAGAGGAGCATGTGAACATTGATAATGATGTTTAAACCAGTGTTTAAACCAGTGCCATTCTTTCAAGCAGTGATATTATACGGCTATGTATGCCAACCACTCCAGACCATTTGAGCCTTGACTCTGATGAGGATGACTGTGGGCTGCAAGCACAACCTGTATCACAGTCAGATGTTTTGGCAGACGTGGACAAAATTAACATTTACATTATACAGACTGGGTTTTTAGATGATCTAATCTTACTATTTGTCATGGAAAGACATTTTTCTTAGTTTAAAAAAAAAAGCACAGCAAAATCACACTTTTGGATTCAATAATGTCTGAATTTTCACATGGTTTCAATGTTTTACCTTTGAAAATAATTAAATATTTCAACATTTCTAATATTGTATTGCTTTTTGAATGTTAAATTACGGTATTTCCTAATGGGTAGAATTGTTTTACTCAATGATACTGCTCGGTTTTAATGTACATTCTCTTTGTGTGTGCTGTCTGGATAAGTAGAATTCTTGATCGTTGGAAGCATTTTCATTGGTCCCTGTGACTTCTACTTATCCAGTCTTGACTGTATATGTATGTGTGTGTATGTATATATATATATATATATATATATATATATGTATATAACTTTATATTTATACATATATATATATATATATATATATATATATATATATATATATATATATATATATATATATATATATATATATATATATATATATATATATATTCTTTTTGTTCATCGAAGTGACATAGTTACAGCAAAGCTGTGATATTTGTGCTTTTCAGGAGACATCCAACTTCGTCAAGCATTTGTTGACCTAGTTAACTTCCTGGATAGTGTAAATGGGCATCATAAAACTTTGAGTGTGTGTGTGTTGCTCGTTTTGTCCCTTTATCTACATGTGTTGCTCCTGGAGAACCCAACCAGGTCAACCACATGTAGAATGGTTGATCCTCAGTCCATCCATTTTTGAAAATGAAAAAATAATTGGCCGCGTTCAACCTACTTTGAGCAGTATAAGTTATAATTGTGATCTGGTTTCTTTGTGCAAAGTGTGTTGGCTAAGAAGTGTTGCACCAAAATGAGTGACCTAGTGGTATTCTTGTACTTGGTGAGGGTTTTAGTAAGGGAGCTGGTAGCCACGATATATATATATATATGTATGTGTTGTATACACATATATAGACATACATGTACAATTACCTGTATACATACACACACACACATGGATGCACACGTTGGAATCCATGTATACATGTGTGCATACACACGCATGCATACGTATTTACACTGAGGCGCTTGCCTGCGGATTGGATGGTCATGGTTTAAGCAAATGACGGAGCCAGACTTTTTTACCCCCCTCCCCCATTGGCCTTGGCTTCCGGTCAACCCTGCCTTAAATGGGTACTGGTGTTGTATATGATATGCCCTGTAGTTTTCCCACATACTTGTCTTGTCCATGTCTGTATTGCATGGAGTTCTCTTTTGTGTAGTGAGCTTACTATCCTCTGCCCTGTCCTTCTTGTCCTCTCACCTTCATTATTCCCAATCTTCTTATGTTTGTCTCTGTAATTCATTATACAAATCCTTAGTAGTAGAAGTATGAGAACAAAATAATCAGTATTATTTGTCATTGGTTTTTTTTTTTTTTTTGACACAAAACAGAGGAAAAACTCCATCCCTCCCTCCAAGAGAGTGAGAGTTCTTTCCACATGAAAAAATAGAGGGGAAAAAACAGAGTAGGGAGGGTTTATAGGTCATGATTAGTTGTCATTATTTTATTTAAGCATTATGTGTTTTAGTGGTAGTGAATGTGCTTCATAACCCCAGTAGTCTGGGTTCGATCCTGGTTGGCATGCATGAGCACAGCAGGACCAGGAGCGACTAACACTCGGTGACACAAAGACCCACCCTGAGAGCCACCCAATACTCAATGACATTGATATCCTTGACACAAAAGATGTGTCCCAGAGCGGATACTGGATTGTTGCACCCCACCAGGACATCACACAAGCAATAAACACCCGGTGACACAAAGTGCCACCATGAGGATAACCTGTGGAGAGGTCCCAGAAACCCCTTTCAGCCATCATGGCCACAATTGTGGCCCAGTTTTATTCAGGCCCTCTGGCAAAAGCCAGGGTGGGGCTTTAAATAACAAATAGTATCCCACAAGGGGATGACGGGTGTTTTTTTAAATAAAGAGGCAGGTGTCAGCCAGGGCTTGGGGTGGCTGATGAGCAAGCATCATCAAGTTCCATGCCAACAGGCAGGGTGATCATGTCACTCCAAGTCAGCTGTTAGGGTGTTGGTTGATAGCTGATAAGCTGTGGTTATGGAAGTATACAATTAGGCGGCCATAGACAGACAGTCATCTTCTAACATGCCATAGGTTTTCTAGGGGTCATCTGGCCTCTGAGACATGTGGTGCTATAACTTTATACAGCATAAACAAATAAAAACTTATGACGAAAGAACAGGTGTCTTAGCTTAGTGTTAGGTGTCTGCAACCAGGGAGTGTTTGAATTATAGTAAAAAGCAAATACTTATGGCAAAATAGGGAGTGTCATGTGTTAGGTGCCGGCCGCTCAGAAAGGTTTTAAGATGTCATATCAGCTAGTTACATGAGGTGTTTTAGGCGTCACTGAGGGTCAAATTATAGATTGCTATGATTTTATAGAGAGAAAGAATTAAAACATGCAGAATAGCGGGTATCATATCATATTGTAAGGTGCCACTACTCAGAAGGGTTTAATTAGTAGTGACAATGAAACTTACGTCAAATGGGCAGGGGTTATAGTGCAATGTTACTTCCCAACGGTTCAGTAAAAGAGGTCAAGTCATGTCAGCTAGTTACATGAGGGGTTTCCTTGGTCATTGAGGGTTGTCTGGACCTCCTAGACATAGGGTTTTGTGACTTCATGTAGAGGAAAAAAAATATGAAAAACGGATTGTGTCATGGACCAGTGTTAGGTACCAGTGGCTCAGTGAGAGTGTCAAGTTGTTAGATGTGGTGTGTTAAGAGTTTCTAGGGCATAAAAGGCAATGGCTTTTTATATATTAAAATCTGAAAATTGAGTAAAGCCGGCTGGTATCGTGGCACAATGTTAGATGCAAGTGTTCAGTGAGAGGGTCAGGTCATCATGTCGATTAGTGAGAGGAGGTGTTTATAGGCTTCTTCTTCTGCGTTCGACATCAGTCATGCTAAACATTGAGTCCCGTCTGGGTCACAAATAGGATTGTGCGTTTAAGGTCGCCACCGGTCCCCCAAAGCTTCTCTTGCAATGTGGCTCCCTTGGGCCAGATCCACAGTCTTTGCTGGGAGAGGTTAGGGCAGTATTGTAGTATGTGTTCAGGGGTTTGTCTTTCTGCTCCACAATCACAGGCAGCAGATTCTTTTATGCCTATCCTATACAAGTGTGCTCGAAGACCACAGTGTCCAGTCCGAAGTCTAAAAATTGATATTTGTTCTTTCCTGTTGAGTTTGTTTATGCTGTCACTCTCTGGTCTGTAATCTCCATTCTGCCTTCTCCACTCCTGCTCTAGCGCTGTTTTGGTTTCCTTGTAGCTGTGTGGTGGATGAGGTTGTGGAAGATTACTCCCAGCTTTTGCCAACTCATCTGCTCTCTCATTTCCTTGAATACCTCAGTGGGCTGGTATCCACTGCAAGACCAGTTCTGCTTCCTTGGAGAGTAAGCCAATGTTGGTCCTTAGATCAGCAATTAGTTTGTCTTGTTTCTTGCTGGATAGTGCTTGGAGAACAGACAATGAGTCACCAAGTATAACAATTTGGTGCCCTCTGTGTTCTTGAGTGATGAGATGTTGGACTGCAGAGAGGAGGGCAGTTGCCTCAGCTCTGAAGTTAGTGCAGATGTCACCTGCTGGTAGAGAGAGAGTTTCTGCTCTACTGCTAGGAGGTTTAATGTAAATTCCACAACTCCCCTTTCTGACTGCATCTGTAGCAGAGCCGTCGGTGAAAACCTAAGTCCAAGTGGTGTTTGGATACTTCTCATCAAGCATAGCAAGAGCCAGGGTTCTCTGTTGTGTCACCATCTGGGCATCTTTTGAAGTGATTCCTGGTACCTTTAGGACTACATTTGCTTTCTCTGGCTTGCTTGTCCATGGTTCTGACCTAAGTTTTTCGCACAGTGCAACATCTCTTTCAAGCAGATCTTGGTGCTGTCTGTACAGTTCTCTAGCAAGGTGGTTGGAGCTCTGACGCTTCAGTCTGTTTTTTTTCTCTCTTGAAATTTAAAATGCAGTGGGTGACTTTGAAGTCTTTTTTATTTCTCATACTGTAAAAGAGTTTTGTATTGTCTTCTGAAATCGAGTGGTTCAGTATCTGCTATCTTTTCTATTTCTCTGATGGGGGTGGTTTTCATGGCTCCGAGAACAATCCTTAATCCCATATTCTGAACCTTGTCCGGTTTTCCCATTGTTGTCTTGGCTGCTGCAGCCCATGCAGTGGAGGCATATTCCATGACTGGCCTGACTGCTCCAGTATATACTTGTTTTAGGATTCATGTGGTACCCGCTAATTTTTTCATCACTGCAAGCTACTTGAATGCTTTTCCCTGTACTGCTTCTACATGTGACTTCCAAGTTAGTCTCCAATCAAGTGTAGTGCCCAGAAAGGTAGGAGTGTCAGTCTGTGGAATGAGCTGTTTTTTAATCCAAATTTCGATTTATTTTCTTTTTTGGGGGAGAGAGAGAAAAATGATGCTGTGCTTTTTGGATTATTTAGCTTTATACCCCACTTTTCGGTCCAAGCTTCTACATTTTCCAGTTTTCTGTAACAGATATGAGGCTGTGGTAGTGTATTCGGAGGCTGTCCAAACTGCAAAGTCATCGGCATGTAGGGTATTAGAAACGCGCTGGTGGCAGGTTGCTGAGATATCATTTATGTAAACCAGGAACAGAGTTGGTGCTATCGCACTGCCCTGGGGAACTCCTTCTCTTAGTTTTGCCAGTTTGCCAATGTGTCCATCAATTCTGAATCTGGCTCTGTGTTGGAAAAGAAAGTCTTTGATCCACTTGTACATGTTGTGCACAACTCCTGCCTGTAGCAGTTATAGTTGTAGGCCTTCTTTCCAAACTGTATTAAAAGCACGAAAGAGGTCAAAGAAGACAGCAAGAACCTTCTTTTTTTCCTGGAAGGCATTCTCAATATCCTGTGTCAGATATGTCAACTGATCCTCTGTATTTCTGTGCTGTCTGCATCCTGTCTGCGTGGTGGTGATTACCGAGTTTGTTTCTAAGAACCAAATTAGTCTTTTATTTACTAATTTCTCCATCAATTTTCCTACACAACTAAGAAGGCTAATGGGTCTGTAGCTTTTTGGGTCTCTTCTGTGTTCACCCTTTTTAAGGATAGGCTGGATGAGGGCTTCCTTCCAGGCTGACGGTACTACCCCTTTTTGCCAGCTCTGGTTGTAGATGCAGAGGAGAAACTTCTTGGCAGCAGGTCCAAGATGAGAAAGAAATTCGTTTGTAATGCCGTCAGCCCCTGGGGCTTTCTTCATTTTCAACTCTCCAATTCCAACTTCTAGCTCTTGCATAGTAAACTTTTCTGACATGCAGGCCTCTTTTGTTTTTGTGCTAGACTCTGCTAGAAGAGTCTTGGTCTGGTTTAGTACTTCTTTTATTCTTTGCATGGGAATATGAACCTCAGTTTCCTTCTGGTGTGTTTCAGCTAGCAAATCTGCTGCTACCTTGCCAGTAACAAATCCATCGTCTGTTTTGAGTACAACTCTGGCTTTTTCTGTCTTGTCTCAATTCAAGCTTTTTTGTGAGATCCCACAGACGTGAAGTGTCCTTCTCGAGGTTAAATGACGCTGTCTTTTTGTGCCAGCTTTCCCGCATCTGGTTATTTCTCTCTTTGATGAAGGCTGCTTTTGCTCTGTTATGAAGTATTACATTTTTATCTGTCAGATCCTTCTCCATATTTTCCCTCCTGATACTAAGTTTGGAATGCAGAGTGTCCAGTTCAGGCGACCAGTAAGGTTTAAAGTTTAGAGTAGAATATGTCTGGGTCGTCACGATGATTTATCAGAACTAGGGTGTTGCTGATCATCCAGTTTTCTACCTCTTCTCCTTTCGCATTGAGGTCTGTGTAGCACCAGCTAGGTGAGTGGCTATTTAGATCTCCGACAGCAATCCAGTTTTCTGTGTTTAGTAGGATGGGTCCCAGATTAATATCTCTGTTTGGTGGTGAGTAGATATTGCATACTGTCACATCTCCCCTTGCACACTTGATAGTGACTGTGATAAACTCTGTATCCCCACACTGAGATCTCTGGGTTTCCCAAGCTGTGATCGTGTTCTTAACAGCAGTCAAGACTCCTCCTTTTGGACGATCTAACCTGTCGTGTCGGAAGATTTGGTATCCCCTTATAGAGAATCTGTGTGCACTTGTGAGGTGAGTCTCTTGGATGCAGCATATGTCAAGTGTATAGGCTGTGATATACCATAAGTCACACAATGTACCTCGCAACCTGTTCACTAGTCTTTGCAAATAGTTTACCGAAATTCTTTGGTAAATCATGCAGTGTGCTTCTCTAGTTGGTCAGTAGTTTTATTTTTTAAAGTCAACCACTATTCCCAGGACACCATGAAGTGGGATATGCCTTTCATAAGGTGATGACTGTGTTGGTACACATTAAATCGCTTATTGTTTCCTCATTTGGGACAGCCTAACTCACTCAAGAAACTTATAAAGTTGCCCACTGGTCTTGGTAAGACGTTTACTGAAGTTTTTTAGGAATGTCGGTTACTATCTCTGGGACATTTGGTCATTCAAGTTCTTTCTCCTTTGGGACATTTTAAGTCGTTTAGTGTGCACACCGAAATTTTCACTTGCTTTCCTTGCTAAGTCTTCACTGATGTTTCTTGGTAAGGTAGTTACTGTCCTTAGGACATTTTAGGTCACCCGATGTCTTTCTCCACTCGATATAATTCTTTTTTGTAGCGCATTACATCACTCACTCACTGATGTTTCTTGGTAAGTCATTTAATAGTATTGTTATTAGTCAAGTCAATAGATATCTTTTCGCTTGGGAACATCTTAAGTTGTGCAGTGTCTTTCTTCTTCGAAACAACTTAAAGCACTGAAGATACTTTTTAAGTCTGTCACAAGTCTTGAAAAGTCGGTCACTGAAGTTACCTAGTAAGTGGTCCGCTGTCTTTGGAACACATCAAGTCACTCTATATCTGTCTCCTTTGGGGATACTTTAATTTGATCAATGTATGGCACAAGTCTTTCATTGGCTGTCCTTAATGAGTTGGACACAACTTTGACTTTTATGAAACACAAAGCGACTTTTATAAAACACACTGCGACTTTTGGAAAACACGGGGCAACTTTTAGAAACTGCAGAGCGACTTTATAAAACACAAGACGATTTTAAGAAAACACAAGGTGGCTTTAGAAACTGCAGGGCGACTTTTATAAAACACAAGGTGACTTTTACAAAATACATGGCGACTTTAATTTTTAAAAAAATTAAAAGAACAAGGTGACCTAGTGACCAGATTGTCGCTGTTCATACTAACTTGTTTTGTTTCACTGGGCATGTCAAGTTTCTTCACAGCTCCCCACTATCTTTAACACACCTTAGGTTGCTTGATGTCTTTCATTATTCGACCACATGCTCGATGTCTTTTCTTCTTACTGTATTTGTGCAAATGCTTCTATTTAACTAGTTATCCCCTAAACTAGATGGCCAACCATCCGTCCCCTGGTCGTCTACCCGGTTGTGTAATAATTGACTTCATCTTACTGTACACATGCAAGTCTTGTCAACGGCTCTTCTAGGAGGCTAATATGTCCGCCTAACCAACGACTTGTCCAGTCAACTGGCTGTCTTACAAAACTATTTTCTATAGTTGTCCGCCCGGTTGCACCATAAACGACTGTGTGAGTTTACACAAGCAGAAAGGGACGATTTCGAAACAGTCTGCCCATCTAACCGTCGAGTCATCCCTTCATTTAGCTATCCGACCGTCTGTTTCCGCGGGTTGTCTGCCTGGTTGCACCATAAGTGACTGAATACATACACGGCTTGTCAACTGTTCTTCACGGAGGCTATCGTGCCGGTCAAACCAACTACTCACCCCGCCAACTGGCTGTCAAACTTTCCCTTAGTCGCCAACCCACTTGTACCATAAGTGGCTGTGCAATTTTTTACAGATTAAACTTTCCCTTAGTCGCCAGCCCACTTGTACCATAAGTGGCTTTGCGATTTTTTACAGATTAAACTTTCCCTTAGTCGCCAGCCCACTTGTACCATAAGTGGCTGTGCGATTTTTTACAGATTAAACTTTCCCTTAGTTAGTCGCCAGCCCACTTGTATCATAACTGGCTGTGCGATTTTTTACAGATTAAAAGTGACGATTTCGAAAGACTTTGCCCCTCTAAGCATCAACTCGTCCCTCAAATAGTTGTCCGACATTGTCTGTTTACCCTGTTCGTCTGCCAAGTGGCACCATACATTACTATAAACTTACACGTCTTGTCAACTATTCGTCATGGCTATAGTGCTATCTTACAGACTAGTAGGCCTTTCACTAAGCTGTCCAAGCAAAGGTTTTCGCTACAAAATACATTTAAAAAAATACTGAAAGCGGGTCGCAGAGGCTGTGCCCCAACCAGAGGTTGCTGCATTCTGCCTTTATTATTTGTTTTGTATTAGGTAGCCGAAAAACCTGGTCGGACACCATCAAGAATGGTTATTTTGAAATTATCAGAACTGAGGTCAGCATCCGTATAAACTTCAAGCTTCGACTACATTGTAGATCTATAATGAACTTTCAGGCTTTGCATGAGGCTGAAGTGTTGATGTGGCAGAGACAAACATCCTGTTGCTTTCTAATTGTCAATTCTTCTGTGGGCTAAACAATTGTCAACAAACTTTTTTTTTTTCGTTTCACCCATGATTTAAAAAAAATCAAATTCTTGTAGCCACTCAGTGAACAGTTCTGATGGCATTTATGCCATTGGATTGGTTCTGCAATTTGCAAACTTTTTTGTCAGGCCTTTGAAATAACGTGGAGATTTTAAATTTTTCAGAAGACACGAGATTAGATGAAATAACATGGGCAAGAACGTGTTAACGTGAAATTAAGTGTGGATCTGACACGGAGGGACGGATGAGAGGAAGAGATCGGTGTGTGTATAATCAGTGTGCTCTGGGGACAGTTAGCATCTACACATTACGTCAGTTGCTGCTGGAGACGGAGCATCTATGGGTATGCCCGGTATGCTATGATGTCGATTCTTAAATCAGTAAAAACACAAGAAAGCCCCAACCTTTAAATATTTTTCTTCATGGTGGTACCCCAATGTGGGGGAACCACAAAGAGTGTTACTTTTTTGAAGAAAGTTAGAAGGGCGTCACCCTACAAATTATATATACATTCACCCTCGATCACTTCAGTTTTGATTCGTGGACAACAATTCACTTAGTCAGCTTCTATCCCACAATACCCTAAAAAATTTAACATTTCCAGCAGTCATTTTCAAACCAGCGAGTCCTCATAGTTTATAGCAAAATGGGGCACAGGAACCCATATGAGATAATATTCTTAGTTTAAAACTCAAGAAACAGATTATAAACAGCATATTCATACCAATGCTGTGGTACCAGTGCCAAATCGTGAAATTATCAAGGGCTATTCTACGTAAAATTAGACACCCGTGAAATGAGATGCCTCCGGAAAGCCGCCAGCATTACCAGGCAGACTGTACGAACAACACCATGCATAACATCCACTGAGAAACAGAAAATCAGATGGTTTGGTTATCTCGTTAGATTGCAGACAGAATAGCTACCAACACATGCGCTATACATGACTTGAATCATTACAGAAGTCCACTGTCCGTGGAGTCACCTTTATTTTTGTTCCGGGACACGCAGGCGTCGATGGAAATGAAAGAGCTGACAGGTTGGCTGGATCCGCTATCACTACCGACGGTCAGCCTATGGATCATGCTGATATTATCAATGCCCTCAGAGAAATGGGAAGGATAGACGACTTTGGTGGCAGTGAATCCACATCACTCGCCAGAATGGCAGACTTGGGAATTAAGATCGGCACAGCAAAAAACGAGACGTACACCAGTTACGCCAGAAGACTTGTTAATCAACATAGAACTGGTACTATTAGCCATTGAACGTTGGGGTTCATACTGAGGGGAGGATCTGAGCACCTATGGACATGTCCGGAGTGCAATGAGGATAACCCAACTAACTAACTAACTAACTAACATGCGCTATACATGAAAAGATCTGATGTGAAAGTAAGAGGTCGCCCTATGAGAACATGGACAGATTAAAGAGCTTTTACGTCGACACGGAAGTAGCTATTGCTGATGGAGCGCAATCTGTTCCTCCACCCCCGCAGGGTTGCCAGATAAAAAAACTTCATTTTATGCCAAACCATTACCCAAAATATGCCAGAAAATGCCAAATAAAGTGTAACATTGTACTCCCTTCACATCAAAAGCGCTAGATTGAATTCTTTACTGTCATCCTCACTGGAACAAGTGGAAGCCACAGCGTAAACCTTTTTGAATGTAAAATCTTCAAGCATTTTTCAGATGGGATGAAGTCTTTGCAACTCATCTATAATGCTGGCATATTTCTTGTTCCAATAATCATTAATAAGATTATCCTTAATATATATATATATATATATATATATATATATATATATATATATATATATATATATATATATATATATATACATATATATATATTGTTTAAAAATTAGGCATTAACATTTAGTTCTATGCAACTGTATGAGCTTCAATATACCCCCTCAACCATGCGCTCTCATGATTTCACTTAGATGATCATTTGTGCGTATTGCACAATGGCAGGTCATGCTTACAGCAAGTTGCAACTCTGCTGCTGCAACTTTATAATTAGTTTGCCTAAGAGTCATTGTTGTAATAAGCTGTGACTGGCTTTTTGACGGAGTTTTCATCCTGTGTTTTTCGGATTTTTCGTGATTTGATAAGCTACTAATTCTTGGTACAACAGTGCACTGATACAGTTTGCAGTATGCTGCCTCTGATCCGTCTGAAGATCTTTTAAGACGTGAGTATGTTTTCTTCCAGTTACTATTATTCCTACGATGTCATATTCAGCGGTTAGTGAAGAGGGAGTGAGGAGGAGACGACGAGGAAATGGGGAGAGAAGAAGGCATAGAAATAGGAGGGCGGGTGCTAGGAGAACAAGGCGAAAAGCGGAGAGATTGAGCTTTAATCATGTAAGAGTATGATACTGGAACTGTCTGAGTGCTAGGCAGAGAGGTCCTGTACTGGAGAGGTTGATTTTTTATTTTGATGTCATGATGCTCCAGGAGCTAAATACAGACAGATATCATTGCCCTGGGTACGTCAGTTATATAAACCCTGTTGGACAGGAGAGACATGGACAAGGTCTAGTGGCAAAGGAGGGAGTGAAGCATGTGGTGCTTGACTTGAGCCAGTGGAACCACAGTGGACGAGAGGTTCAAGGGATACAGGTGGAAATTGGTGGCCCAAGTTGGAACCTCATAAATATATATGCCACGGTAGACTGTTTTGTCAGAAGTGAACAATAGAGCTGGCTCAAGGAACTGGAGGAGTTACCAGGTGATAGGTTACTCATATGTGGGGATTTCAACGCGAGGAACAGAGAATGGGACAGCAGTGGAGAAAACCGACAGGGAATTGCTCTTGCTCTCAGTCGTCGGTTTTAGATGTTAAATGGACTGTCCTAACTGACCATGGGAGTGATCACCTACCATGTTCAGTCTTGATTTCTAAACACAGTAAGGTTAAGGTTGGGAGAGCACGCAAGACCTTTCAATATAAGTGGACCAACAACCTACTTGGACGCCTCAGACAGGGAGCATGCAAAAGAACTGCCAGAACTAATTTTTTACAGCCCCCATGGTGGACTCCAGAAGTAGAACAGGCATGGAAGGCAAAGAGAGCCACATTGAAGCAGCTAAAGAAAGTACGACAGACACCCTCAAGCTCACGAGAGGAAGTGGAGATGGCGGAGAAAGTGAAAAGAGATAAGGTGGAGGTTTTCAAGCGCTGTGCTGCAGAGGCCAAAAGAGCAATGTGGGAAACTTTTGTGAATGACATGGGAGGCGATAAAACATTAGGGAAATTCTGGAAACTGCAAAGGCAGATGCAAAGAAAATATCGATCTATGACAGTCGGAACAATTTGTAGAGACGATGGTGTGCGTGTGACAACAGACAAGGAGAAAGGGGAGGCTTTTCTCCATAGGTTTATAGATCAGATAGATCATAATGATGTAGACATCAGAGATGCAGTTAGAAAGGAGTTAGCTGGCACCTTGAAAAATATGCATTATAAAGACATGATACAAGTGGAAGATATCAAACAAATTTTGAAAAAAGCAAAAGACACTGCACCAGGGCCTGATGGTGTCAGGTATGGTCACATGAAGGCTTTGACAGATGTAGACCTGGCAGAGATGGCCGACTGTTTTAACCAGAGTATTAAGACAGCATCAGTACCGCAAGACTGGGTGCACAGCATCTAATCCCACTACCAAAACCTTTTAAAGATCATTCTAAGCTTAGTGGCTTTAGAATCATCACCTTACAAAACACATTTGGGAAGGTCTTGGAGAAGATAGTTGCTGTAAAGTTACAAGAGTTTTTGGAAAGGGGAAAGCTTCTCCCAAGAGGTCTGGAAAATTACAGGCCAGTAAAGGACACGTGGGCAAATGCGGCCACTTGTGCTTTGACGTCTATGAAGTGTTCCAGAACAGACAGGAAACTATGGCAGAAGGACTGGATCTCGAGGATGCTTATAACAGAGTGAGATACGACATCTTAATGACTGCACTGAGGGAGAAGGAGGTCAATCCATGGCTGGTGAATTGGGTTGCAGCTGTCCTGTATTCACGTCGGATTGCTCTCCGACTGGGCTCATGGACCTCTGAACCATGCACTTTGGCCCCAGGACTGCCACAGGGATCCGCCATCTCGCCTGTGCTCTTCAACGTGTATACGAGCAAGATTTCAAGCCTAGAAGCACCAGGAGTTGAAAGGATACTGACTTTTGCGGATGATATACTTGCATATAGGCAGGGGAAGAGATGGAGCAAACAGCTCGGGAGCTACAAGCGACAGTAGACAAAGTGACTGAGTGGTGTACAGAAATGAAGGCTGTCGTCCACCCGGAAAAGGCGTCTGTTTTGTGGTATTCTCTGGACAACAGAATCGTTAAAATTAATGTCCCAGGTCTCACGATAGATGGTAGAGACGTCAACAGAGAGAACAAACTGAAGTATCTGGGAATTACATTTGACAGGAGCCTGTCATTTAAGGACCATGTGGAGAGTGTTGTGACGAGATGCCAAAAAGGACTTAGTGCACTTAAGACTATGGCTGCAATTGACATAGAGCAGAGAATGTTTTTCACACTATATCAGCACATGATCCCGTCAGTGGGGGATTATGGCCTGGGACTGCTTACCGTCTCAAGGAGTCAGATGGACAAACTAGAGCGCATACAGAACGCGGCTATGCGGATCATTCTGGGTTGCACCAGAGACACCCCAGTGGTGTGTATGCGATACATCCTTGGTTTGCCGACGGTTGCAGGTAGGCACAAGGTGATGCAGGCGAAGTGATATCTCAGGGTAGCTGCAGACACAGACCACCCTCTGCACGAAGCTCTGGGTGCAGTTAAGGGTCAGCGGCTGATAAGAGGGAGGTCATGGATGGCTCAGACAGAAGACACAATCAGACAGGTTTGCATCCTTGAGAACATTAGACGAGGAGAGGAGTGGGTCAAAGTGTCACCTGAGCAGTCAGACTTGTGTAGAGTCATAATCACGCTGAGCCGGGAATGCAGAGACTGGCCAGCAGGTGCCACAGAGGTGGAAATTCAGCAATTAATTCAAGATAATGCTCGCTCAGAGGATTTGATCATTTACACAGACGGTTGAGTGTCAAGAGGCAAAAGAAGTGCTTGGGGCTTTTTAGCAAAAGTTAATGGTCGACGTTTTGTGCAGCAGAGCCTAGCATATGATACCACAACATCCAGCTTAAGAATGGAGGTGGAGGCGGTCACTGCAGCTTTCCGCTGGCTAGAGAACACGACACACACACACATTGTAATTGTAACTGATTCAGAAAGCATGCTGAGGAAGATCAGAACAGGTATGCTTCGTGCAGAGTGGCATGCTTCGCTGCGGAGGACACGAGTGAGGAGTGTTGTCTGGTTTTTGTCACCGGGTCACGCCGGTGTGTTAGGAAATGAACAGGCGAACAGACTGGCTGGCTCTGCACAACTTGGTGGAATACTGCTACATGATAGGGCAGACTTGGTTAGTGCCTTGTGGGAGAGCGTGTACAATTCGGAGGAGGAGATGGATCACCATAGTTTGGTGAGATTGATGCAGTTGGGGGTGACGAGAGGTTCTGGCAGAAGCTCAAGGCTCAGAGGAAAGGCAAGACGGACATTTAATCAGAAAGCTACTGGCACCATTAGTATCGGAACTCTTCGCTGGCTGCTGAAGGTGGAGACGGAGCGCTTATGGGAATACCCCGGGTGCTGTGATGTCGGTTCTTGAATCAAATCAAATCAAATCAATCAACGATGTCATAAGATGCTTTCCATTTTTGCATGACGTGGCCATTGGTAAAAGTAATAAAATCTATCACAGATAGTACTAGGTCTATATCCTCTCTATTTTCTGTCCTCGAATAGTTTCCGAACAGTCTGAATCATTTTATATCAGTGGTGGGTTTTGGTTTTATATCCCGCCTTTATTTTAGTAGATTAACATAAATTACAGAGGCCTTGGTTTATCGAAGTCACCATCCGTTTAGGAAGACAACATATACAGTAAGAAACGGCGCGAATCTCCATTAGTCAGTACCATGACATCACAACAAAGTCAAACTGAAATAAAGATGTTAACTGTAGGTCTACATTGCCAGGAAAAACCCAAATATGCCAAAATATGCCAGGTTATTACATCATACCAGTTCAATTTCAAATATGCCAGATTTGTTGAATCTGGCATAAAAAATGCAATATATGGCAACCCTGCCACCGCCGCTTAACGGCAAAATGGACATCCTCGATGATGACGATGGTTGTTTTTTTTTAAACCAAGGAGAATAACTCTCACCGTGTTTGTGTTTTAACGGGAACATGTCGGCTTATTGAATATCCCTGATATTATCCGAGCTGTGGAATATATTCTTCTATTGTTTTACTATTTTTGTTTTGTATTGAAATGCGACGCAGTGAATGTGATATGTCGAAAGCTCTACGTGCTCATTCTCACCACCATGTATAATTAATAATATAGTGTAAGTAGACATTCATCAAGTCGTTAAAGTTAACCCTTTTTTAGCACGGGAAGTTTTTCAGAGGTCTAGCCAAAACACGGAGCATTTTTTCAGTGAATTTGGTTATTACTTTATTTAATTTTTTTGACAGATTTCTGTTATTCTGACCCCAATGAAATAATATATCTTTTTGAAGGATATAGATTGAAGTTCATGATTTTCACAATATCGTTAAAATTAATTGATGTATATGCAAATTATCTCATTTAATTTACATATCTAAAAATAGAAAATATGAATTTGAATTTTCAACTTCAATGCTTGAAACATAAAACTAAAAACTAAAATTTTTTTTATTTGAAATATTTTTATTGATCTTTGGCCTTTTTGCAAATGTAAGCAATTCAATAGTCAAAAAAAGGTTTATAATATGAAACAGCAATAATATCTTTAGGTGACATGTGTTTTTCACCATCAGTCAGCACAAGAAATGGATGTGCCGGAGTGTCAACACCTTCGGGTGGATATACCCTGAGCCAAGGTTGGGCTGTCGTCGGAACACAACAGCGTCCCCATCTGATTCCCCACTATTACTACTAACACTAGATCCTGCATCAGTATCAACAGAATTAGTGTCATCACTTGATTCAAATGTTTTATCAGTATCAAGTTTAGGGGCGGAAACATACGAGTCAGACATACTTTTAGCGGTTCAGGTCACTATCTAAAAAATTCAACAACAATTTTCACTTCGATACCAAACACTCGAAAGTCGCCATGTGTAAAGCTGATACAGCAGTTAATATAAATGAATCACTTTCAGTGTTTCAAAATAGGAGATTTCTTAGCGGTTCGAGGCGAAACATGATCGGCCGCTCCGTGTTTTTGGCCAGACATCCGCCGGCCGATAATCGGCCCGTCCGTGCTAAGAGGGTTAATGCCTTGCCGACTAGCGGGGATAATCATCATTCACGCAATTATAATATGCATGCCTCTCCTCAATCTGTGATCGGCATCTGTATGTATAACTAGCTTTACCAAAGAGCTGTTGTTAGTTTTAATCTTGAGAACCAAATGAACACAACACAATACATGTCT
The DNA here is from genome assembly GCA_905116865.2 of Candidula unifasciata. NCBI lineage: Eukaryota > Metazoa > Mollusca > Gastropoda > Stylommatophora > Geomitridae > Candidula > Candidula unifasciata. The sequence continues at coordinate 58,938 of CAJHNH020002991.1, forward strand.
AAACAGCTGAACAAAAAGGAGGGGGAGAAACACACATTGCCATCAAGTTATGCTATAAGCCATCTCTAGAGTTTGAAGTTTTAATAATTTGAGAATGTGACTTTAACATAAAAAAGACATATGGATAGAAGTTTTACTGTACAACAATCCATCATATTTTGATGTGACTGTTGGATATGTTTTATCTTAAACCATGACATGATATGTACATTCAAAATATGTTTATTATATATTGTATTTATCCTTGCATTAATATATAAATCACTATTCCTTCCAGACTGGCTGTGTTCACTGTTCTGTTGAAAAAAATCTAAGAGAAGAGCACACAAGGTCCAAGTTTTAAAAAAAATGGATAACAAAGTGCTGTCAGGTATTAAGATAGAACAAGAACAACATCATGTTTATCTAGAACACTCAGATGTTCTCAGTTCTGCTAAAGAGACTCTCACTGAATGCTGTGCCTTTGATAATATGGACAGGAAATTACCATTTCTTGTCAAGACAGAACAAACTAAAGTTAAACCTGAATACCCAGGTAAGGAAAAATGTATGATACATCTTATGTATAAGATGATCAAATGATTTTGTGAACAGAAATTTTTGAAAAAAAAATTATGTGATTACATAGTTATTTATTCATTATGATCACTTTTGACTTGATTTGAAATCAAAATATTTTCTGAAACATTTATGGGTAAAATGTAATCTAATTCATCAAGTATGAAACAGTTAATGTGAAGCCAAGCAAGGCAGAACTTTTAATTTTATAATAATTTTTCAATTTTATGTCACCCCTGAATTGGCATTCCCAAATGAGGCCCTGTATGGGATATTTTCTAACAAATCATACTAGCATTTAATCAAATGTATACTGTTTTTGACCCTATATTTTTGGAAGGCTATCCTGCAAATAACGGTCGGTAAAGATGGCGGCCACAAAATATCCTTTCGAGCCATAGTCATGTGACCTAATTTGCGGTTCTCCTGCGACCTAATTTGCGGCTCTCCTCCGGCTTTCTGACGGCTACCACCACCGCCGCGAGTCCCCTATGCCGCTCACGCGGCGTAGATTGGGGCTAAACTAAATGGCTAGGATCCACAAAGCAACAGCTTCTGCATCTCCTGAAGCTTTGCTTGTGAGTCCTAGCCATTTAGTTTAGTACCAATCCACGCTGCGCGAGCAGCCTGGGGGACTCGTGGCGGTGGCAGTAATCGCCGGAGAACCGCAGATTAGGTCACGTGACTGTGGCTCGAAAGGATATTTTGCGGCCGCCAAGTTTATTGACTGTTATTCGGAGGATAGCCTTTTGGAAAATAAGTGTGTCTCAAACTTGAGTAAATACAGTAAATGCATTACATTACATAATATTCCACATTTTTTGTGTTTTTTGTTATGACCATCTTCTAATCATAACAGCAAATTATATTTGCAAGAGAAAATCAGCTGTGAACCAAATGCTTATTCTTTAGTATCAGAGTGAAGTGAAGGTATGATCACAATGTTAAAAGAAAAAAAGACACCATCCCCCTATATTTATGTTTCTGGTAATATCTATCAGTAGTGGAGGATAGAACAAGTCCCGCTACTGTGTTTGTTATATATACAACACAATAGGCTGCTATTAACCAGTGGAACCAAGTGAAATGCTAACAATGCTCTTTAAAAATAGGTTAAACTCCCAAACTTACTATTCAGAATTTTGGAATTTTACTTTTTCACACTACATGAAAGTTTATTTATTTCTGCACATAATCGTGCATTTCCTTTTGTAAAATTCAATCTGAAAGTAATTGTAATTTTTTTTTATTGGCATGGTAATAGCCTATTTACCTAATTATGTATGCAACATTTTCAAACTGTCATAACTCAGTTATTTATCAACCTATTTTAATCATTATTTTTACCCATTTGTTAGAAATGGTGGAATTGTGATAATATAATCCATGTCAAAATTCACTTGGCCAGTTTTGAGGAGGCCATACCAACCACTGTCCAGTTTTAACTTATAGAAGAAGGCCTTGCATAAATTTTGTAAACAAACAATGGCTGATTCTGCGTCACACCAAATATGCGGTTTTGATTATTTTTTTTAAAAGCATTTTTGTTTACATTCCATTTTATTAACTTAGTATTTGTGTTGAAATAACGTAAATTAATAAGTATGGATAAGACCTTTCGGCCAATGGCGATCTCGTGCTAGTATATATACTTTGCGGCCACATGTATCTATCATTTTGCTGGCCAGACAGGAATGTCGCTTCTATCAAAAATACATCAGTTAAGTGATTTGGCATATTTTGAATGTATGTAATGTGTTGATGAATGCACTCTAGCAGCAACATTCACTTGTCTCTGTGTTTGTGATTATGGGAAGCTTATTAGTTCTTTTTTTCTTTTACTTGATATCTTTTCAAATTGGAGTTCACTGTTGTAACTTGAACCATTTCGCTCGTTGTTTTGTGTATGTCAATAAATTATTAAAATATTTCCTTTCTTGTATTTCAGAGACAAATTCAGGTTCTCAAAGCTATCCTTCCATCACCAAACAAGAGCATTTAGACAACTTTCAAGAAATTACAGGAAACAATACCATGAAACCAGGAACAAATGAGAGTGGTTGTAAAGAGTTATTTCAAATGAAAAATTATAATCAGATGTCCGAGAATGAGCCTTCTGTATTTGAAATCATTGAGACCTCATCTTTGTCAAATGCAAACTTGCAGAGTCATAACAGGGAAACAGTTGTTAAGCAAGAACAATTCTCTGAATGGTATCCTGATTTTACTGAAGATATTTACAGTACTGATCCACAAAAAACACAAACACAATACATCTCTGATGGATGCGATGCAAATGTTAGTTTGGACATAAATCTGGATCGGGTAGAGAACTCTTATAAAGTTCACACTTGTGAGGCTTTTACTGAGGTTTGTTCTCATAAAAATTACAAATGTGATGTGTGTTGTACTTCTTTTACACAGATAGGCAGTCTGAAACAACATGAGAGAACAACACATACAGGAAAGAAGCCATACAAATGTGATGTGTGTGGTGCTTCTTTTTTTGAATCAGGCAATCTGAAGCGTCATAAGAGAACACATACAGGAGAAAAACTTTACAAATGTGATGTGTGTGGTGCTTCTTTTATAGAATCAGGCAATCTGAAGCGTCATAAGAGAACACATACAGGAGAAAAACCTTACAAATGTGATGTGTGTGGTGCTTCTTTTACTCATTCTGGCCATCTGAAGTGTCATAAGAGAACGCATACAGGAGAAAAACCTTATAAATGTGATGTTTGTGGTACTTCTTTTACTCAGATAGGCAATTTGAGCCAGCATAAGAGAACACATACAACAGAAAAACCTTACAAATGTGATGTGTGTGGTGCTTCATTTGCTAAATCTGGCAGTCTGAAGTGTCATAAGAAAACGCATACAGGAGAAAAATCTTACAAATGTGATGTGTGTGGTGCTTCTTTTGCTAAAACTGACCCTCTAAAAAGTCACAAGAGAACACATACAGGAGAAAAACCTTATAAATGTGATGTATGTGGTGCTTCTTTTACTCAATCTGGCAATCTGAAGTGTCATAAGAGAACACATACGGGAGAAAAACCTTATAAATGTGATGTTTGTGGTTTTTCTTTTGCTCGGTTAGGCAATTTGAGCCAGCATAAGAGAACACATACAGCAGAAAAGCCTTACAAATGTGATGTGTGTGGTTCTTCATTTACTACATCTGGCAGTCTGAAGTGTCATAACAGAAGACATACAGGAGAAAAACCCTAGAAATGGGATGTGTGTGGTGCTTCATTTGCTCAGTCTGGCAGTCTAAATCATCATAAAAGAACACATACAGGAGAAAAACCTTACAAGTGTGCGGTTCTTCATTTACTGAATCTAGCAATCTGAAGTATCATAAGAGAACACATACAGGGGAATAACCCTACAAATGTGATATTTGTGGTAATGCTTTTCATTTGCTAGTCATCTAAAATAGCATTATAAAACACATATAGGAGGTAAACCTCACAAATGTGATATTTGTGGTGATGCTTTTCATTTTGATATTATTTAAAATATAATTAGAAAACACATACAGGGGTGAAAGCTTTCAATTGTGTTTTGTAGTGTGCTTCTTTTACTACATCTGGTGATCTGAAAAGTCATAAAAACACATACATTGGAAAAACCTTCAAATTCAATATGTTTACTGCTGCTTTTAGTTCACTGGTAATACTTATCTTTTGTGGCTGTCTAAGACTTGTGCATTTTAGTGATCAATAATCTGTATTAATAAAAATTATAATTTTCCATGGTCGTTACCTACAGACTGAGAAACCACCAAACTGATTGTTTTCAAAATGTCACACAACGTTTCCTTTGACTCAATGCATGTTTTTCTGTCAGAAAATCGCACAACACATGAATGACGTAGCTCCAGCGATGATCAAATCATTCTTTGTTTTGTTTGTTTTTAGTTGATTGGCTATCTTCAACTGCTCAGCAGAGCTGCCAATAGATGCCTTTTCCCCATAATCCATCTCAGACATTTCTTTACCGATTGCTTTCAAATATTTACACAACTTTGCCTTAGACTTTGTGTGTGTTTGTATGTGTGAATGTTGCACAAACTACAAATGGCGTAGTTCCAGCAATGATCATTTCAGTAGTTATTTCGTTGCCGGCTCAGATTTGTTTGTAGTTGATTGGCCACCTTTGACTGTAACACTAAACTCTACTTTAGGCTTGTGTATTTGATAGCGTAGTTATAGGCAATCCGCCTTTCATGCGAATGATCGGCGTTCATTTCCCCGCTGGATGATGTAATATTTTTTGGGTGGATGCCAAGTTTTGTTGTGGTTTATAGCTAGGCTGTGATATTTACGCCTTTTTTTGCTCGGTTTTGGGGTTTACAGCTAGCCAGCGATAGCAGTGACGTGATGCTCACTGGTCATGACACGGGTAATATTTGTTCACCCTTGAGAGGGCAGTTGTCACGTTGTGTTGTGGTTTACAGCTAAGCTGCGATATCTGACCTAAAGTCTTTAGTCGCCGGTAGTATAGTTGTAAGTATGCAGCACTTCATGTGGGTGACCGGTGTTCCATTTCCCGCTGGGTCCTAATTTTTCTTTTTCCTTTAAAAGGGCGGTTGGCACAGTGTGTTGAGGTTTACAGCTAGGTTGCGATATCTGCACCTTATGCCCAAAGACATCAGATTTCAGTAAAGTCCCAATTAGCCTCCCTCTGACGCTTCACTCGATCACAAACTATTAATTGATGACAGCAACTGTTAACTAAGACGGCTTAGCATCTAATTTGGTTTGGGTCGACATGGATGCCAAGGTCAATTAAAAATCGTCCCTTCGGAGAAGGAGAAATGAGGGGTGGGGCTTTTTATTTTCGCTATTTGTGAGTATGGTGTACTTTTTTCAATCACGGAATATTACTGTGAGTTCCATCACTGGTTAGATGATGGATTTTTGTTGTTTGTTAGGGACACAGTTAAACTAAACAGTCCATGGTGAAAGCATTCATCGCTGACTCCTCAGGCTACAATGACAGTAGTGACTGCTTTGTGTAGTTGTTGTGACAGTGGTGGTGGTAGTGATAGCAGTAGTACTGGTACTCGATGGGTGATGTGGTAGCTGTTACGCTGGCCACATTTTCTTCTCAGTACAGAATAATGCTACCCATTTTAGTCTGGGTGGACACGGATGCAAAGCTAAATTTAACAACAATATTTCGTCAGGCGATGACTTTCCCATACTTTGTAGAGGATGGTATGATTGTCAGATCAGAGAGCTTATAACTTTATTTTACAGTTCTCATTTCTTAATTTATAAATATTTATATTTTAATACTGCTTCTTTGGCTATTCTATTTTTTTTGGGTGCCAGTTTGTTGGTCAGTTAGAGTTATAGCAGGCAGCTTTACTTTCACCTGTTTAAGCACAAAAGATGCTTTAGCCTGCGATAAACAAATAATCTTTTTTACTTTCTCAAACAGTGCACTTTATTCAACCACTAATATCGACATTCACTGATATTTTGCGTGTTCCAATGTTGGCATATCAGACTATCTCTGTAGCTGTGCAATGACTGATAATAACCATATAAGACAGGTGCGCTCTCTATTTTCTTTCTTTTCCAGTTTACCATTGTGGGTACAGCAACGCGTGGCCGGATACAGCTAGTGTTTTTATAAAGCCACATTTGTGTAAAAATTATTCCAAATTATGTTTTCTGACTGAATCAGTATCATTTTATGAGCAGCAAGCCATTATTACATGTTCCTAAGCCTAGTATACATTTATACAAATTAAGCTATTATGACATTTTTCTAAGCCTGGTATAGATTTATACAAATCAAGCTTAATAAACTCTGCTGCTCATTCATTGAAATATCTTCCACTTGACGTTAAAAAAATGCAATAAGTTCTTCTTAATTTAATTGCAATAATACTGGCCACCCACCTGTTAGGAATAATAATCATCATTGTCCTGTTGTTGTGCCATTATATTATATGTCACATAGGGCTTGCAATCTATTCCTACATTCCGCTCTGTCATGTGCACTCCCTTCAGTATCATGGATGGAATCTAGTTCAGTGCCTCTTATCAATGTCTATTTTAAGTTGGGTTTTTTTTTTACGTCCTATCTTCCTCAATCCCTTTTTTTCCTATTTTAGTGTCTTTTGGTGGTTCTCTGCTAATTTGCTCTCGAATGTGTCCAGTATAGTGCCTGCTATCTTCTTGGTCTCATTGTTGTTACTATAGTTTTAAAGAGTAGCTGTATTTGGGGGGGGGGGGGTGGATGCTAATTATACATTGATGACAATAAGAAGGCTCTATGTATTAAACATAAGTTGTGAGAAACACATGTTTTTTAGCGTGTGTGTGTTTTTGTTTAAATCCTGCATTTGTATCTGAAATATTGATTACTGGTGACTCACAGAGCATGTGAATCTAACAGGATCAAATCTCAGAAACCACGCTTATTGTATAAAATGTGAATCCATGTATGTGCATATGAGTGAGTATGTATCTGAATGTGTGATTGGGCATGTATGAGTGTTTGTGTATGTATGTTTAATTATCACCATCGACGTCTTTGTACACTGGGCATCCCCATGCGTGCTCAGTCCTTCGATACAGCAGCCGCTCCAAGGTACCTCTACTGATTGCTCCCATGAGGAGTTGGTTATAGTATGTTCTGCCTTTACTTTGAAGACAACATAGATGTGCTTCGTTAAGCTCAACCCCTCGGTCACGCAATCGTGTTAACCATTACCCCCAACCTAGGCCGTATAGTGTTGATGATATCAGGTCTGACAATTCTTCTTCCCATTTACATGGATGCGTTACTGGTCAGCTCTTTCCTTACCATTTACTCCTGCGTGCCCAGATGTGTAGATCCAGAAGGTGTAGTTTAACTGCGACTTCTGAATACTTTCTACCCATTTGGAGCAAAGACACCTCAGTGATTTAGATTTTCTGAAGCATGTTTGGGGAGTCTGAAACGATAACCGCATGTGTGACCGCTTGTTCTGCTACCCATGTGAGTGCTGTGGAAGCCGCAGTTACTTCCATGGTCATATTTGACATACTTTTTATGATAAGTGCCAAGTGTATGGGTAGGATTGTGTGTGTGTGGTTGTAGCTGTATGCATATGCATGTTGTTGAATGAGGACGGTTGTATGCCTGTGTACATTTGCGTGTGAGCATGTGTATTTGCATGTAGAATTGTATGTATGTATGTATGGGTGGGTGTTTGTATGAATGCATACGTGTGTGTATGCATGAGTATGTATTAATATGTATATGTATGTGAACGTAATATGTATAAGTGAGCATGCATGTTGATATTTGAGTGTCTATATGTGTGTAGAGTGTGTGTGTACGTATATGCATGTGTGTGTGGGTATGAATGTATATTTGTCTATTTGGGAATGTGCATTTGTATATGCATGTGTGTATAGATATGAAATCTCTGTCACCATTTGAGCGTGTTTGGAAGTTGCTGGGACAGTTCAGGAGGGGGAGAAAAGATGGTAGCAGCCTCGGATGCTAGATGTTGTGGTGTCATAATCTAGGCCGTTTTGCACTAAAGATTTTCCATTGGTTTTCGCTACGAACCCCCAGGCACTTCTCTTTCCTCTCAACACTGAACCATCTGTTTTGATATTCAGATCACCTGGGCGTGAATTGTCTTGAATCAACTGTTCAACTTCAACCTTCTTAGCACCCGCTAGCCACTCTCTGCACACCCGGCCCAATGTTATCATAACCTTACACATGTCAGACTTTTCGGCTGGTACTCTGACCCACTTCTCTCCTCGCCCAATGTTCCCCATAACCAAGAAGAAGAAAAAACAGTGACATCATACATGATGTGAACATCGAGAAGATTTGGCTCACAAACAACAAAGTGCCCCAAAAGCTGAGGTGTTCATCATGGTGTTCTGGAGAGAACGGTAATGGGACACAGCTTCTGGAAAACGTGGCAGAGGCCGACATCCACGAACATGCATACCAGATATTGAAGAAACATGGACAACAGCTCACAGAAGCCAGCTTCAGGTCTCAGAAATGGGGTATCTGAGAAAAGTGGTCCAAGTAACAAGAAGGGACAAAGTCCGCAATCAGGCAATACGTCGAGATCTTGGTACCCAGTCCTTACAAACCAGAGTGGATCAGTCACAGATATGATGGTTTGGAAATGTATGCAGAATCGGCGAAAACCGGCCACCAAGGGAGACTAAGAACCAGGGATACATACCTCCAAGGCGGCGATGGGAAGACAACATCCGACAGTCCCTAACTGACAAAGGACTGGAATGGAACAAAGCCAGAAAAATAAAATTGCTGATAGAGATGTCTGGCGATCTCTCTGGAAAACCTCTACACCCCAAGGTAGAAGAGGAGCGACTAAGTAAGTAAGAAGCTAAATGGGCTATAAAAGCCAGTAGTGCTAGATAATTGGCTAGAGAAAGAGAGACTTTCAAGCATCATTCGAAGAAAGCAACGTTCTGTAAGGGACCTATAGTTTGATGATGTTATGGGGAAGGTGCTTTTAGTGTTGTTTCAGAAGACACACATCTATAGTAATCGCAGGCAGCTTTGCACAAAACCTTTTCTGGGCTTCAGCAAACTTGAACCAGTGGATTGAACTTAATTATTACATCACATGTCAACAAAATAATCATTCAGCTTGGACTATATTATGCAGAAATGCCATAATGCAATCATCTTTAATGTAGATGCTGGACAATATAAGATAGGTAGGTAAGTTGTACCCCACCAGGACATCACACAAGCGACAAACACATGGTGACACAAAGTGCCATCATGCAGATGAGGATCACCTGTGGAGAGGTCCCGAAAACCACATCCAGCCGTTAGGCCATATTTATGACCCGGCTATATTTATCTCCGATACAATTTTCTTGCTGAATTAGACTTTGAAGGTTGGATACTCTATTCTGTTGCACTGACCTTTCAATCCATGTAGCTACACATGTGGGTTCCGGAGCCCAATTGTGGGGAAAACAAGAATAGACCCCCTGCCTGCCCCCCCCCCCCCCCCCAAAAGCATTAGTAAGAGTCGACTAATTGGGAGCTTGCTTCAAAGTAGGAGTACATCTGCCCGAGAGGCAAGGAGCCAACAGTCTGCATGCAAATGAGTCAGAGATGTGAAACGAATGTACCCGCAATCTTCGCCTTAAACCTATCTCGACCCCAAACCTGCAAGAGCTCCAAGCGTGTCATGGATACAACCCACCTCAAGTTGCCTCAGTAACAAAACCAAAAAAAAAAAAAGCTTGTTAGGCGAGGACTAGAACCAATGTGTTCTAGTCCAAAGTGTTCTAGTCCAGACAGGATAGGTTTTGTATACAGTCTAGACAGCAGTAACAGTAAACTTGGCACACTAACTATAAGTCCTAACCTAAATCAAACAACCAGAACTATAATTATCACATTGAACATCTGTTTATTTCACTTTACATAAAATCAGCTTGGGTTCACAAATAACAATATATCAACGACTAACATTGCGTCTACACAGGCCACGCGTTAAGCACCAACTAACATAACTGAAAGTTGACTTCTAGCGTCATAACATCAAATATCTCTGAGCAATGATACACATCGATTTATCTACCCACACAGTTTAAACTCTGGAGAAAATTGCTGTTCAAGCCAAACTAACCATAGTAAGCATCACCATCATAATCAGCCAACCAGACTAACAATCCATCCCCACAAAGTCGCCTAAACACGCTTTGCTGAGAACATGTATCGTGCAGCAGCCGCTGGTTGAGCGACTGCGGGTTCAGTCCGGGAAGTCAAACTGAGATCATTTTCGGGTTCCCTGTTCATTTTATACTCAGTGGCCAGGTTTGTTAACGAGTAAAATCAAACTAAAGTCAATAGCTGTTGTCGTGCGGTTAAACTAGAATCTGGTCCAGTTCCAGAACCCGAGTGTTGCGTACATATCCGTCGTACAGATCTGACTAATTTTTATGCAGTGTTTGTTCTTCGCCTCTCAATCAGATGCACTCCGATTTCAAAGGAAGCTCCCAGTTAGTCGCCTGTTACGAGAAGCAGTGAAAATATGGGGTGACTGCTGTCAAGCTAATACCAAGGATTAATTTTGTTTTGGGAAGCAGTGCGCCTATTCCTGTTTTTCCCGCAACCCATGTGGGGAATATCAGGATATGATCTATACAGCTATTGAGAATCCCCTTTCTCGTCCCAGTCAACAAATAATAACTGCTGAGAATATTATTATTATTATTATTTTTTTTTTTTGGGTTGTTTTTGTAAAACTCAGTCTTTGCTTTAACTTCTTTAATACGCCTTAAATCTGCTGTTATCACGGTACCCACGTTATATAAGAGACTGCGTCGTGCAGAGATTTATCACCACTGAACCACACAGTAAACATTTATGCAAAATTATAAGAACAGACAGTTAGACCTATAACTGAACAGCACTTAAATACATCACGATTTGGTTTCAGGAAAGGACAATGTTGCACAGATACATCATTTACACTAGGGCAATTTGCGAGAAAACTATTTTAAATAACGATGAACTAAATATTTAGTTTATAGATCAAGAAAAATCTAGAGTAAACAGAAACAAACTATAGACTATTCTTGATGATTAAATAAGATATTGGTTAGTTGCGTATCCTTTACATGACATCGCAGAACCAACCCACAACAGCCCCCTAGCTGTTGTGTGGTTTTCTAGGTAAAGTTACGTCCAGTAGTTTGCCATTTCTTTCTGGAAGGTCGGCTTTCTTGATACCACTGTCGAAACCAACGCAGGGCTCATGGGCTGCAGCTGGGATCGAACCCGGCATCCCGGCATTACGAAGCGTTCGCATCGACAGCCACAGAGCCGACAAATAAGGTATACAAGAACAATTTCTAGACAATATCGTAGCCATGTACCACACTTCATAAATCCCAGTGAAAACACAAGAAAGCTTCAACTCCTAAATATTTTGTCCATGGTGGTACCCCAGTGTGTGTGTGTGGGGGGGGGGGGGGGGGAACCACAAAAAGTTTTATTTTGTTGAAGAAAGTTAGAAGGGCGTCACCCTACAAAATATACAAACATTCACCCTCGATCTCTTTAGTTTTGGTTCGTGGAGACCAATTAACTTTGTCGGCTTCTATCCTATAATATCCTAAAAAAGTAAAAGTTTCCAGCAGACATTTTCAAACCAGCGAGTCCTCAAAGTTTACAGCAGAATGGGACCCGGGAACCCAAATGCGGAAATGTTCTTAGTTTAAAACTTAAGAAACATGTTATTTACAGCATCTTCATACCAATGCTGCGGTACCAGTGCCAATCGTGAAATTATCAAGGGCTTTTCTACGTACGATTTGACACCCGTGAAATGAGAAGCTTCGGGAAAGCCGCCAGCATTACCAGGCAGACTGTACGAACAACACCATGCACAACATCCACTGAGAAACAGAAAATCAGATGGTTTGGTTATCTCGTTAGATTGCAGACAGAACAACTATTTACACATGCCCTATACATAAAAAGATCTGATGTGAAAGTAAGAGGTCGCCCTATGAGAATATGGACAGATTAAAGAGCTTCTACGTCGACACGGAATGACAGTAGCTATTGCCACGCCGCTTACTTAAGGGAAAAATGGACATTTTTGATGATGATGTTTTCCAAACCAAGGGGGATAACTCTCACCGTGTTTGTGTTCCTTGTGCAGTGTTGCCACTTTGGATCTTTTATATCCAAATTTAGATCTTTTTCATTGCATTTAGATACTGTTTTTGACGTTTAGATCGTAAATATTTTTATAGATTCTTTTCATATGGAGTTAGATATTTTATAGATTTTTTTCCTTTCATTGTCAATTTAATAATTACTGGGTAAAATATTTACTACATATTTTTGTTTTGGTCTGGCACGTACATTGGGACAATTGCCATTACTTGAACTTTGAACTCTCACTGGGGTCAATACACAAATATCTGGCAGCCCCGGTACTGATTAATAAAAACGCGCGTAAATCATATAACTTTGTTTCAACCATATCCTCACTGTGCTGACTTTGCGTTTCTTTTTCATGTGATTTTTAAAAAAAAAATTGCTCACCTTCTTATGTGGCTTTCACTTTGAAAAACCTTTCAACCTGCCAAAAGTAAAGTATGAGCAAAAAATGTGGAAAGAGTGGTTGCATGATGACAAAATTAAAAACTGGGGATATGACCAAAGCTTGTTGTAAGTACTGCAAGTGTGAAATTAAAACGAAAATATGAAAATACAAAACTTAAAGAGTCATGCAGAGACTATAAAAGCATAAAACTGCAGTTTCATTTAAAGAAATTACACCGCTGACATCTGTTTTCATAACTATACTGATAAATGAATCATCAACAGTTGAAGTATCAGTCGAAATGTTTTTAATTTGTCACTGCGCAATTTCAAACTGTGACCATTTGATCGATTTGTAAAAAAAATCTTGGACTAGTTCAATTTGAAAAGTGTGATGTAGAAAGTATAGTTTAGGAACTGAAGGATCTTTTAATCAGCAAACAGTTAGGCTTGAAAAATTTGGCAGTAATCGGTACTGATAATGCCTCAGTGATGGCTGGTATAAACAATGGCGTTTATGCCAAGTTGAAGGAAGCTAACCTATCGTTAATACTTATAAAATGTATGCGTCATTCATTGCAGCTAGCATTATCACATGCTTCATCTAAATATTTACCAAGGAATTTAAAATACCTTATTGCTGAAACACTTTACTGGTTTTCCAAATCATTTGTCAGACAACAGCAATACAATACATTATATACAGCCATGAATGATGGTTCCACACCACCGAAAATTCTGTCACATTGCAAAACTAGATGGTTATCAATTTAACCAGCTGTTGAAAAAATTATGAAGTAATGGCTGAAGTTGAAGACACACTTTGAAATAACAAGACAAAGTGAAAAGTGCTACACAGCTGAAATACTATATGGAATGCACAGTGATGAAAAAAAATGTGTCATTCATTCATTCTCTTTTTATAACCTATTCTAATGGAAGTGCAAAAAGTTAATAAACTGTTCGAATCTACACTTGTTGATAAAGTTAAATTACTTGATGGTCTCACCTTGCTATTTCACTCGGTAAAAGACTGGTGTTGCCAACTTCTAAAGCTGATTTGCTCACTTGCACTATAGAGAGCTATTTGGCTCCTAAGCCACACCTTTGATATTAAATCGAATAAAAAATTGATGATTTAAAAACAAAAGGACTGTTAACAGAGAATGAAGAGAACAACTTAAGAAAACGCTGTCAAGAGTTCCTTATCTCAGTATTGAAGCAGAGACTTCCTGAAAATCTAGATGTTTTGAAAAATATTTCACTTTTTTCTGTGAGCAACATACTTCAGCCAATAAAGGACATACCTAAATATTGTAAAGTTAGGAAATTTTTAGGGGCTACTGATAATAGTGTCGCGGAAGCAGAGTATCAGTTAACGAAAATAAAGTTAGCTGAATGGACAAACAAAACTGAAACTAAAGCGTTTTGGAGTGAAGTGAGACAATTTGAAGATGCCTCATCAAACAGTCCATTCTGTAAGCTGTGCCATATCTGCCATGATACTACCCCACTCAAATGCTGACGTAGAAAGAGTTTTCAGTGCTAGGAATTATATCAAATCTAACCTAAAAAACAGGATGAAATTTGACCTCTTAAATGCTGTCGTGCCATTAAAGTTCTGCCTGATGAGACTAGAGAAATAAGCCTACTGTTCCACTTATAAAGAAAATTGAACAGCTAAAGCATACCAGGGTCATTTTAAATCTGAAGCTTTAACTTTATTATCCAAACTAAGTTTATCCTGTGGATCTTGTGAGGTAGACATCAGTGAAGGTGAGGACATGATTATGTAGGGTAAGTCATAACAAAAGCTATGTAATTTTTGACTTTTTCAATTTGAATATTTTTTCTAGATTTTTTCCACGCATATTTAGATCTTATTAGATATTTTTTGACATCGTTTTGGATATTTTTTGTCAAAGAAAAGAGGCAACACTGCCCTTGACTCCTTGTGTTTTGTCAGGAACATGTCGGCTTGTTAAATATCCGAGCTGTAGAATATATTGTTGTTTTACTATTTGCTTGGTACTGAAATACGACACAGTGATACGTCAAAAGCTCTACGTGCCCATTCTTACCCCCGGGTATAATCAAGTACCTACCAACCAGATAAAAGGAAAACATTAGAAGTTGTTCTAAGTTGAAACCTTTAAATATCTTGGCTCCGACATGTAACGATGGCAGCTTTAGTGCTGTTCTTAGTCAGTTTTACCCATAATCGTGAGAACCAAATTAACACAACAAAATACATGTCAGACTACAAATCTAAACAGCTGAACAAATGGAGGGGGAGAAACACACATTGCCATCCAGTTATGCTATAACAAGCCATCTCTAGAGTTTGAAGTTTCAATAATTTGAGAATATGACTTTTACAGGCTAGCCTCTGACTAACGGTCGGCAAAGATGGCAGCCGCAAAATATCCTTTAGAGCCACAGTCCCGTTACTTAATTTGCAGTTTTCCGGTGACTATCGCCATCGCCACATGTCCCCCATGCCGCTGACGCGGCGTAGAATGGGACTAAACTAGATGGCTAGGACCCACAAGCAGCAGCCGCGGTGTGCTCGTGACCGCTAGTGCGCAATTGACACGCGACTGTGGCTCGAAAGAATATTTTGCAGCCGCCATCTTTGCCAACCGTTGGTAGGAGAATGGCCCTTTTACACAAAAATGACATGTGGATAGAAGAATTACTGTACAACAATCCATCATATTTTAATGTGACAGTGGGATATGTTCTATCTTAAACCATGAATTTATATGTACATTTGAATTATGTTTATTATGTATGTATTTATCCTTGCATTAATATATAACTGACTATTCCTTCCAGACTGACTGTGTTCACTGTTCTGTTGAAGAAACTCTGAGAGAAGAACACACCAGGTTCAAGTTTTTAAAAAAATTAAATAAAATGGATAACCAAGTGCTGTCAGGTATCAAGATAGAGCAAGAACTACCTAATGTTTATCTAGAAAACCCAGATGTTCTCAGTTCTGCTAAAGAGACTCTCAATGAATGCTGTGCCTTTGATACTATGGACAGGAAATTACCATTCTTTGTCAAGACAGAACAAACTAAAGTTAAACCTGAATGCCCAGGTAAGGAAAACTGCATGATACATCTTATGTATAAGATGATCCTATGATTTTGTGACCGGAAATTTTTGAAAAACAAATTAATATGATTACATAAAGTTATTTATTCATCATAGATCACTTTTAACTTGATTTGAAATCCAAATATTTTTGGAAACAAGCAAGAAAGAACTTTTAATTTTATAATAATTTTTCAATTTTATGTCACCCCTGAACTGGCATTCCCAAATGACGTCCTGTATGGGATATTTTCTAAGAAATCATACTAGCATTGAATAAAATGTACACTGTTTTAGACCGTATATTTTTGGAAAATATGTGTGTCTTATACTTGAGTGAATACAGCAAATGCATTACATTACATAATATTCCACATTTTTTAATGTATTTTGTTATGACTATCTTCTAATCCCAACAGCAAATTATATTTGCAAGATATAATCAGCTGTAAACCAAATACTTACTCTCCAGTATCAAAGTAAGGGAATGATCACAAGGATATAATAAAAGTTAAAAATACACCATCCCCCTATTTCTCTTTCTTGTAATGTCTATCTGTAGTTCTTTGAAGGATAGGTTGCAATCGAACTTCACTCTGAGGTATGTCATCAGATTTGTTCTCGTCAAAATTTCCTTGCTGCTTTCCACTGCTGGTAAGTCTGCCTTAACTATATATGTATGTTCAAGGAGAACCACGTTACTGAGGCCTTCAAAGGGTTGACATGAGCATTAGAATCTGCACACCAGGAGGAGATGTGATTAAGATCACTCTGTATTGACTTAGCAATCTCTTGACGATCTCTTCCATGTCGATATACTAAGAGGTTATCAGCAAATGACAAGGTCCTGGCACTCCCATGCAACTGCTGCTCAGTATTCAGCACTGTGTACACGTTGAATAGCACTGGAGACAGCGGAGAACCTTTGGGCAATCCTGGGCTGATTTTTATCGGTTCTAGGGACCAGCAACCACACCTGAGTATCACCCATCTCTGAAACAGTCCTGCGGCTACCCAGCAGGTGATGAATGGAAATACTTGCAGTTGGAGAAGTATGTGCACCAAGTATTCAAATGGTACTTCTTCTTCTTCTTCGCGTTCACCAGCTGTACACTCTGGCGGAAAGTTCTGGTTGCTCGTCCACTACTGAACTGCAGTCCTGCTCCAGAACCTGAGTGTTGCGTGTGCATCAGTTTTACAGACCTTATTCTCTTGAATACAGACTGTTGGTTCCTTGCCTCTCCGGCAGATGCACTCCGACTTTAAAGGAAGCTCCTCAATTAGTCGTCTCTTACGACATGCTTTTGGGGAGGCAGTGGGTCTATTCTTGTTTTCCCCACAATGGGGCCCCGGAACCCACACGGGGGTAAAATGGTACTCTGTTGTAGGCATCCTCTAAGTCTAGTGCAGCTGCACATGTCTCTTCTCTTATCTACAAACCTTCATAGACTTCACAGGTGACAACTGCTGCATTGAGCCGTGTCTCTTTGTTGCGTCTGTATCCCCAAGTGAGGATAGTAACCTATCATGCTTTTCCAAGTCATCAGCGAGTCTACGTGCCACAATTTTTTCAGAAGCTTGCCCGTAGTTTTATACCTCACCAATGGATTAATGGCACAGAATATTAGAATTTGTAGAATGTGTTTGTGTTGGTTAGTGAGATGTTACTTGTGTATTTTGTGATGTCATTTGCAAATTAAAATTGTTACAAATTTTGTATGTAATACTTTTCTTCTTTTCAGTTGTGTCTGCAATCCAGCGAATGGTGTTTTGTAGAATTGTACTCTATTATATTGATTGGTTTTAGCATATTTTCTTAGTGCTGTTGAATTGCTTTTCATCATCAGGTTGTGATCTGCTATTTTACTTCCCAAAACATTTTGCATTCTACAACATTCTAATATTCTATGTCATTGTTCCATTGGTGAGGTATAAAACTGCCCCAGTTCAAGCCCCGTCGGTTAAAAAACAAATATCTACATAACTAAAATACATTGCATCTTTCAGGTTTGATGCAGATCTTGTCAGCCTACACAAATTTGTGACTGTTGAAATATTGTTAGCAAGTGAAACAAGCAAATTGGTCCTTTGAATTTTTTGCCCTTGTTAAATTATTGAAATATTTCCTTTCTTGTATTTCAGAGACAAATTCAGGTTCTCAAAGCAATCCTTCCATCACCAAACAAGAGCATTCAAAAATAAGGATTTATCAGGCCATGGACTTGAAGCTCATGACACAAGAACTATCAGATACTTTGTGTGACGACAGGAGCCATGGATTCAGTAAAGTGTTAGACTTAATAAATTCTAACAACTTTCAAGAAATTACAGAAAACAATACCATGAAACCAGGAACAAATGAGAGTGGTTGTAAAGTGTCATTTCAAATGAAAATTTATAATCAGATGTCCGAGAATAAGCCTTCTGTATGTGAAATCATTGAGACCTCATCTTTGTCAAATGCAAACTTGCAGGGTCATAGCAGGGAAACAGTGGTTAAGCAAGAACAATTCTCTGTATGGTATCCTGATTTTACTGAAGATATTTGCAGTACTGATCCACAAAAAAACACAAACACAATACATCTCTGATGGATGTGATGCAAATGTTAGTGTGGCCATGAATCTGGATGGGATAGAGAACTCTTCTAAAGTTCACACTTGTGAGCTTTTTACTGAAGTTTGTTTTCATAAAAATTACAAATGTGATGTGTGTTGTACTTCTTTTACTCAGATAGGCAATCTGAAGCATTACAAGAGAACACATAAAGGAGAAAAACCTTACAAATGTGATTTGTGTGGTGCTTCATTTACTGAATTTAGCCATACGAAGTGTCATAAGAGAGTACATACGGGAGAAAAACCTTACAAATGTGATGTGTGTCATGCTTTATTTACAACATCTAGTGGTCTGAACATTCATAAGAGAACAAATACAGGAGAAAAACCTTATAAATGTGACGTTTGTGGTTCTTCTTTTACTAAGTTAGGCTTTTTGAGCATACATAAGAGAATACATACAGCAGAAAAACCTTACAAATGTGATGTGTGTGGTGCTTCATTTACTAAATCGTGCAGTCTAAAGTGTCATAAGAGAACACATACAGGAGAAAAGCCTAATAAATGTGATGTGTGTGGTGCTTCTTTTACTCAGCCTAAAAGTCTGAAATGTCATAAGAGAACACATACAGGAGAAAAACCTTATAAATGTGATGTTTGTGGTTCTTCTTTTACCCAGTTAGGTCATTTGAGCCAGCATAAGAGAACACATACAGCAGAAAAACCTTATAAATGTGATGTATGTGGTGCATTATTTGCTAATTCTGGCAATCTGAAGTGTCATAAGAGAACACATACAGGAGAAAAACCTTACAAATGTGATGTGTGTGGTGCTTCATTTACTAATTCTAGCCATCTGAAGTGTCATAAGAGAACACATACAGGAGAAAAACCTTACAAATGTGATGTGTGTGGTGCTTTATTTACTGAATCTGGCAGTCTGAAGTGTCATAAGAGAACACATACAGGAGAAAAACCTTACAAATGTGATGTGTGTGGTGCTTCTTTTGCTAAAACTAGCCATCTAAAAATTCATAAGAGAATGCATACAGGAGAAAAGCCTAATAAATGTGATGTGTGTGGTGCTTCTTTTACTCAGCCTGACAGTCTGAAATGTCATAAGAGAACACATACAGGAGAAAAACCTTACAAATGTAATGTGTGTGGTGCTTCATTTACTAACTCTGGCAATCTGAAGTGTCATAAGAGAACACATACAGGAGAAAAACCTTACAAATGTGATATGTGTGGTGCTTCATTTATTGAATCTAGAAGTCTAACGCGTCATAAGACAACACATACAGGGGAATAACCCTACAAATGTGATATGTCTGTTAATGCTTTTCATTTTGCTAGTCATCTAAAATAACATTAAAAAACACATGTAGGAGATAAACCTCACAAATGTGATATTTGTGGTGATGCTATTTATTTTGATATTATATAAAATATCATTAGAAAACACTTCCCAGTGTGTTTTGTAGGGTGCTTCTTTTACTACATTTGATGATCTAAAAAGTCATAAAGAACACATACAGTAGAAAAACCTTTTATATGTTTACTGCTGCTTTTAGTTCACTGGTAATACTCATCTTCTGTGGCCCTTTAAGACTTGTGCCATTTAGTTATCGTTAATGTTTTAATAAAGCCAAATTTATGTAAAAATTATTCCAAATTATGTTTTCTGACTGAATCAGTATCATTTTATGAGCAACAAGCCATTATTACATGTTCCTAAGCCTTGTATAGATTTATACAAATTAAGCTGTTATTACCTGCTCCTAAGACTGGCATAGATTTATACAAATCAAGCTTAGTGAACTCTACTGTGTATTCATTAAAATATTTTCCACTTGACCTTAACAAAATGCAATAAGTTCTTATTAATTTAATCACAATAATACTGGCCACCCACCTGTTAGGAATAATCATCATCATTGTCCTGTTGTTGTGCCATTATATGTCACATAGGGCTTACAGTCTATTCCTACATTCCGTTCTGTCATGTGCACTCCCTTCAGTATCATGGATGGAATCTAGTTCAGTGCCTCTTATCAATGTCTATTTTAGGCTGTTTTTTTTTTACGTCCTATTTTCCTCAATCCCTTTATTTCCTATTTTAGTGCCTTTTGGTTGTTCTCTGCCAATTTGCTTTTGAATGTGTCCAGTATAGTGCCTGCTATCTTCTTAGTCTCATTGCTGTTGTTACCATAGTTTTAAAGAGTAGTTGTGGGGGGTGGTGGGGGGGGGGGGGGGTGCTAATTATACATTGATGACAATGAAAAGGCTCTATGTATCAAACATAAGATGTGAGAAACACATGGTTTTGTTTTGATATTTTGTTTTTTCATCCTGCATTTGTATCTGAAATATTGATTAATGGTGACTCAGAGAGCATGTGAATCCAACAGGATCAAATCTCAGAAACCACGCTTAACCGTATAAAACATGAATCCATGTATGTACATATGAGTGAGTGTATGGTTGGGCATGTATGAGCGTTTGTGTTCATGTGTATGTGTGTACCAGTGTATATATATATGTTTTATTACTACCTTCGACCTCTTTATACACTATGCATCCCCATGCATGCTCAGTCCTCCGATACAGCAGCCACTCCAAGGTACCTCTACTGAGGTTCCCATGAGGAGTTGGTTATAGTATGTTCTGCCTTTACCTTGAAGACGGCACTGATGTACTTCGCCAAGCTCAACCCCTCGGCCACGCACTCGTGTTAGCCATTATCCCCAACCTAGGCCGTACAGCGTTGATGATATCAGCTCTGTCTATGCTTTTTCCCATTTAAATTGATGGGTTACTTGCCAGCTGGTCAGCTCTTTCCTTACCATTTACTCATACATACCCAGATGTGTAGATCCAGATGATGTAGTTTAACTGCGACTTCCAATACTTTCTACCCATTCGGAGCATAGATTACCTCAGTGATTTAGATTTTCTGAAGCATGTTTGGGGAGTCTGAAACGATAACAGCATGTGTGACCGCTTGTTCTGCTACCCATGCGAGTTCTGTGGAAGCCGCAGTTACTTCCATAGTCATATTTGACATACTTTTCTGATGAGCGCCACTGAGTTTATAGGTAGGATTGTGTGTGTGGTTGTAGTTGTATGTATATGCATGTTGTTGTATGAGTACAGTTGTATGCCTGTGTACATTTGTGTGTGAGAATACCTATTTGCATGTATAATTGTAGTGGGTGTTTGAATGAATGTATAAGTGTGTGTATGCATGAGTATGTATTAATGTGTATATGTATGTGAATGTAAGATGTAAAAGTGTGCGTGCATGCATGTTGATATATGAGTGTCCATATGTGTGTAGAGTGTGTGTGTACGTATATGTGTGTGTGAGTGGGTATGAATGTATATTTGTCTATTAGGGAATGTGCATTTGTATGTGCATGTGTGTATAGATATGAAATCTCTGTCACAGTGTGAGCGTGTTTGGAGACTGCTGTGACAGTTCAGGAGGGGGAGGGAAGATGGTCGCAGCCTCGGATGCAGTGGGGAGGCACTGAATGAAAATGAAGCTTCAAGAGAAAACATTTGGATAAACCATTCCTACCTTACTCGGCGTTGTAAAACAAATTAAAATTGCATTGAGTGCGTAAATATTAAAATAAAAATTAAACAAAGAAATTGTATTATAACCAATCATGTTCATCATTCTCATTAACACAAACATGTTAATCTTTAGTTTTAGTTTGATATTCCAATACTTTTGACACTGAGTGGAAGGATGGCCTGAGCTGAAACTTCTACAAGGGGCAGTTAGTGAATTAGATACTTTCTGTACCAATGAATTGGCATAATTTAAATACGAGGGGAAGTCATAAAGTAAAACCAGTTGTATCCTAGTCTGCATGGAACATTATGCGTAAGAAGAAAATATTATTTTAGGTTACAGAATGGCCCCATTGCAAAACTCAAAGTACGTGAGTACGTGCGTGATTTTTTAATAGTATACAGTGTTGCCACTTTGGATCTTTTGTATCCAAATTTAGATCTTTTTCGTTGCGTTTAGATCCTGTTTTTGACGTTTAGATACTAAATATTTTTCTAGATTCTTTTCATATGGAGTTAGATATTTTATAGATTTTTTTTTCTTTTAGTGTCATTTTAATAATTATTGAGTAAAATATTTACTAAAATATTTTTGTTTTGGTCTAGCACGTACATTGTGGCAACTGCCATTACTTAAACTTTGAACTCTCACTAAGGTCAACACTCAAATATCTGACAACCCCGGTGCTGATTAATCGAAATCGCGCGTAAATCATACTAACTTTGTTTCAACCGTATCCTCACTGTGTTGTGAAGTATAGCTGTGATGCTTCTTCTTCTTCTTTCGTTCGCATGAAATAAATTGTCTATATCTGCAAAGCTGTCTCTAGTATGAATTTCACTGTCTTTTGTAATTCTCTAAGCGGCCCGTAAAGTTTGACTTCCACAAGTGTCTCTTTTGGCCAAAGGTTTTGCCTGAAAGCGTTGAATCTGAGACAGTCTTGAAGGATGTGATCTGTTGTTTCAGGTGCCAGTCCACAAGTACACATGGCTGATTGGCCAATCTTAAATTTGTTGTACACGTGGGAGCGAAGTCGATTGTGCCCTGTTCTAAGGCGAAGGATAATGACTTGCTCTGGTCTGTCCATATTATGGTAATCATCTTGGGCCAGTTTCGGTGGCATTCTGATTGATTTGATCATTCTCTTCTTCTGTTGATAAGAGACTGGTATGTTAGGTTGTTCTTCAGTTGCACCTTCCTTAGCTAGTTTATCAGCTTTTTCGTTTCCGGGAACTCTACAGTGGGAAGGTATCCACTGCATTACTAATTTACAGCGGTTGCCTAGTTCGGATAATAGTGTCCGTATGCTTGGTAATTTTCCAGACTGGAGTGACTGAAGTACTGCTTTTGCATCTGTCAGGAATACCACTGGTTGTGAAAAATACCCTGTATTTAGTAGTTTCTCTGTCGCTATCTTGATGGCTTGAACTTCTGCATCATAGTTGTGACAGTGCTTTCCCGTTGGTAATTTGGCTGTATCCCTGGTATTATTAGGATACTCAATGTACACTCCCGCACCTCCGTTTCTGACTGCGCTTTTCTGCTGACCCATCTGTGTAAACACGGACCCAAAGGTTCTGCGGGTATTCATCATCAAGTAGACTGAGGGTGGCTGTTTTGCGCTGCACACACTGTTTTGTTCTTCCTTGTCAAATACCCCTTTCACTTCAGTCTTGATGTGTATTTGAAACTTATACTCCTCTCTCCAGGGGGTCCGTTCTGGGACAGCATTTAAGGATCTATCAGTTGCAGGTAAATCAGTGGTTTGTCTGCCGAGCCGTTTGGCCTGGTGGATAAAACTACTTCTCTTTAGTCGTCCCAAAGCTAAATTTTGGAATCTTTTCATTCATAGGGTGACTGGGCATACTAAGAAACTTTTCTGCTTGTAAAAGCATCTTGGTGTCTCTGCGTTCACTCAGTGCTTGGGTCATCCCCATTTTCTCCATCACAGCTATAGGTGTTGATTTCATACTGCCTGTGGTAACTCTGAGTGCTTGATTTTGCACTTTGTCTAATTCTTGCAATGTGGTTTTTGATGCCGAACTCCATGCTGTTGATCCGTATTCAAGATGTGGTCGAACACTTTGTTGGTAAACTTTTCTAAGTATTTTCCCGCTAGCACCCCATGTGGTTCCACTTAGTTTTCTCAGAATGGCTACCCTCCTTCTGGCTTTGGTTGCAGCCTTGTTGATATGTTTTCTCCATGTTAATCTATCATCAAACGTTACGCCGAGGTATGTGGGCTCCTTATCCTCTCTCAGGGGTACTCCATTTATGTGCATGACACCTGATTTTTGTTTAGGAGAAAGGGTAAAGAGGGTGGTGCTGCATTTGCCTATGTTGATGCTGACACACAACATTTGTTGGCCCAATCAGCCATTGCATCTATGGCTCTATGTAGCAGCCTGGTGGCCACTGTCGCATTTTCATTTGTACACCAGAGTACCGAGTCATCAGCATACATTGCAGCTTTAATTCCATGGGGTAGTTCAGAAAGCAGGTCGTTGATATAGACTAGGAAGAGTGTGGGGGACAGAACACCTCCTTGTGGGACGCCATGGCGCAGCAAAACTTTCTTACTCTTAAGTCCATCTATCTGTACTCGGGATCTTCTGTTATACAAGTATGCTTTCACCCATTTGTACATTCTCCCATTCACCCTGCAGTCTCTCAGTTTCTTCAGTAGACCTTCTTTCCAGACCTTGTCAAATATAAAGGCTTTCTTCAGATCTATCCATGCCGTTAGCACTAGCTTCTTTTCCTGGAAGGCATCCTCAATTTCTTGTGAAAGGTAAGTTGTCTGGTCTTCTGTGGAGTAGCACTGTCTAAATCCTGCCTGCTGCGGCGTGAAAATGTTTTCACTTTCCAAGTACCATTGGAGTCTAAGGTTGACAATACGTTCCATTGTTTTACAGAGGCAGCTGGTAAGACTGATCGCTGTGATGCTGACTCTGTGTTTCTTTTTCATGTGATTTTTAAAAAATAATTGCTCACCTTCTTGTGTGGCTTTCACTTTGAAAAAACCTTTCAACCTGCCAAAAGTAAAGTATGAGCAAAAATTTCGGAAAGAGTATTTGCATGATGACAAAATTAAAGACTGGGTGATGGCAGTTCCTGGGGATATAACCAAGGCTCGTTGTAAGTACTGCAAGTGTGAAATTAAAGCGAAAATACAAGACTTAAAGAAGCATGCAGAGACTAACAAGCATAAAACTGCAGTTCCATTCAAAGATATTACACCGCTGACATATGTTTTCAGAACTACACTGATAAATGAATTATCAAAAATTGAAGGGTCGGTCGCAATGTTTTTAAGTTGCCATTGTGCAATTTCAAGCTGTGACCATTTGATTGATTTGTTTAAAAACACAATTTCTGACAGTAAAGTTATGGATGATGTGAAAATGCATCGCAGCAAGTGTACACATATTATAAGAAATACTTTATTTTCTCACTTCGAAAAAGATTTGATCACTGATATTTCTACAAATAAATATAGTTTATTATTAGACGAATCAAATGATATTTCGGTACTGAAAGTGCTTGGTGTGTGTATTATATATTACAGCAACAATACAGACAAAGTAGTTTCTACGTATCTTGGACTAGTTCAATTGGAAAAGTGTGATGCAGAAAGTATAGTTCAAGAACTGAAGAACCTTTTAATCAGCAAACAGTTAGACTTGACAAATTTGGTCGCAATTGGTACCGATAATGCCTCAGTGATGGTTGGCATAAACAATGGCGTTTATGCCAAGTTAAAGGAAGCTATCCCATCGTTAATACTTATAAAATGTATGTGTCATTCATTGCAGCTAGCATTATCACATGCTTCATCTGAATGTTTACCAAGGAATTTGGAATACCTTATTGCTGAAACACATAACTGGTTTTCAAAATCATTTGTCAGACAACAGCAATACAATGCATTGTATTCAGCCTTAAATAATGGTTCCACACCACTGAAAATTCTGTCAGATTGCAAAACCAGGTGGTTATCAATACAACCAGCTGTTGAAAGAATTGTGAACCAATGGTTGGAGTTAAAGACACACTTTGAAATAACAAGACAAAGTGAAAAGTGCTACACAACAGCTGAGATACTATATGGAATGTACAGTGATGAAAAAAATTTGGCATTCCTTCTCTTTTTACAACCTATTCTAATGGAAGTGCAAAAAGTTAATAAACTGTTCGAATCCAAACATGTTGATAAAGTTAAATTACTTGACGATCTCACTTTGCTATTTTACTCAGTTGGTAAAAGACTGGTGTTGCCAACTTCAAAAGTTGATTTGCTCACTTGCACTATAGAGAGCTATTTGGCTCCTAAGCCATACATTGGATATCAAATTGAATAAAAAGTTGATGATTTAAAAACAAAAGGACTGTTAACAGAGAATGAAGAGAACAACTTAAGAAAACGCTGTCAAGATTTCCTTATCTCATTGTTCAAGCAACTAAAGCAGAAACTTCCTGAAAATCTAGATGTATTGAAACATATTTCACTCTTTTCTGTGAGCAACATACTTCAGCCAGTAAAGGCAAAGGACATACCTAAATATTGTAAAGTTATGAAATTTTTAGGGGCTACTGACAATAGTGTCGCGGAAACAAAATATCAGTTAACCAAAATAAACTTAGTTGAATGGACAAACAAAACAGAAACTGAAGCGTTTTGGAGTGAAGTGAGACAATTTAAAGATGCCTCATTAAACAGTCCATTCTGTAAACTCTTTGAATGTGCCATGTCTGCCATGATACTTCTTCTTCTTCTCTTCCACCTTGTACCTCATCGAAGTGTCAGGGGGAGATGTAATGTTCGTTGATGAGCTCTGTCAAGAGCACTATTAAGACTGATGTTCATTTCTGTAAGGCTGTTCTTAATGCCATCACTCCATCTTTTCCGAGGTCTTCCACTCGCTTTATACCCGTTGTAACGTTTTAGTGTGGCTCGCTGTGGCAGATAGTACCAGGGCATTCTTGTTAGGTGTCCAAACCATTTCATTTGTTGTTCTTTGATGACCTGTAAGACTGGCTTTATTCCTAGCATTCGTCTGATTTCATGATTTTGTATTCTGTCTTTCCTTGAAACTCCTGCAGCTCTTCTAAGGCATTTCATCTCTGTTGTCACAATTTTACGTTCATTGGAGGATGTAAGTGTCCACGTTTGGCACTGATAGCATAGTATTGGCCAAAAAATAGTTCTGATAAGATTCACTTTAGTACTCTGCCCTCGTCTTCAGCACCAGCATCCTCAGCAGCATGCGCCCCACCAGCGCATTCCCCACCCTGCACGCCACCAGCCCATCCCACACCCTGCACGCTACCAGCCTCCACCCCAGCACCAGCATTTCCAACCCCATGCACCGCTCCAGCGCAATCCACACCCCACCCGTCCTCACCCCCAGCACCAGCACCACGGGCCTCATGCTCCACCCCAGCGCAACCACCCCTACCCCCGCCTTTATGTTCACAGATATTGAATGTTGTGTTGTCTCTATCTAACTAGATAAATAGAAAACTAAAGACACCAGTCAGTCAAACCACACTAAGCCTAACCAGACACACAAAATCATTAAAATTCAATCCTAGAGTAGTGAATAAACAAGACCTGCAGATAATTCAATTTAACTGCAGAGGAGCTAAACTTAACCTACCAGCAATGATGTCAGATTTCCAGGGCGAGTGTAATATACTAGCCCTTCAAGAAACAAACCTGAAACCAAAAAGATACCTTTAAACTCCCAGGATATAAAATATTCAGGAATGATAGAGAAATAGGCAATGGAGGTGGCGTAGCCATCCTCATCAATAAGGGAATAAGAGAAATAACTCAGGACAAGTTTCAAAACTAACAACTTTGAAGGTCTGTGTGTAGAAATAGCTTGCAAACCTCAAAACCTAAAGATAATTAACATCTACTGCCCAAAAGGGGAGATAGAGGAGAATGATCTTAAAGCAATAGAAAACAGGATAACCACTAACACAATAATCGTAGGAGACTTCAACTGCTCACACCCCTTATGGGGTGGCAGAATAGAAAGTCTGGCAGGAAAAGAACTATTAGAATTTATGAAGATAATCAACTAACAGTACTCAATGACGGGTCGATAACAAGGATTAATCC
>CAJHNH020002992.1:0-86904 GCA_905116865.2 Candidula unifasciata
ATTCATGGTTTCTATGGTATTTTTCGACCTCCTGGTATTTGGGTATTTGTTTTGACCTCAAGGGTTTTTGGGGGGGTGTCGACCTTATGGTTTTTGGTATTTGTCGACCCCATGGTATAAGGGGATTTTTCGACCCCATGGTATTTGGGTATTTGTCACCTTATTTGGGATTTGGGTATTCGTTGAAACCCGTGGTTTTGGGATTTGTGGGCCTCGTGGGATTAGGGTATTCGTCGAACCCCATGGTCTTAGGGGGGATTTGGCGACCTCATGGTTTTTAGGGTATTTGGCGATCTATGGTATTTGGGTTTTTTGTCGACCTCATGGTATTAGGGTTTTTTTCGATTTTCCCCTGGATTAGGGTTTTTTGTCGACCTATGGTATTAGGGGATTTTTTCTACCCTGGTATTAGGGTTTTTTGCGAACCCCATGGTTTTGGGATTTGTCGACCTCCCTGGTATTAGGGTATTGGGCCCCCTTTATGGGATTAGGGTATTTTTACCTCATGGTATTAGGGTATTTGTCGACCTCATGGTATTAGGGTATTTGTCGATCTCATGGTATTAGGGTATTTGTCGACCTCATGGTATAAGGGTATTTGTCGGACCTCATGGTATTAGCGTATTTCTCGAATTGTGGGTCATGTAGGGGATTCTGTGCGGGAAAAGGGGGTCCTTTAGTCTTATTTACCACTATCAATTAGGGCAAGTGTGTGTCGACCGATGGAAGCCAGGTCATATCAAAGTCGAGGACTGGTACTAGGGAATGTGTCATACGGCTACGTGATTAGGGGCAGGTGCTACGGGACAGGAGGATATTGTGTGTCAGTTAAGGGTATGATGTCGACATGGTTTTAAAGTAAAGGGGAATGACAGAAAGAATGGGAAAGAAAGGAAGAAAGAAAAGCAGTGGAAAGAAAGAAAAAGAAAGAAAGAAAGACAGAAATTAGAAAGAAAGAAAGAAGTCGAAAGAAAGAAAAAAGAAGGTCATCTCAAAGAGGACTGGTACTGGAAAGAAATGTGTCAGAAAGAAAGAAAGAAAAGAAGAAGGATAAGAAAGGGACAGAAAGAATTTGTGTGTTAAAAAAGAAAGAAAAGACGAGAAAGAAAGAAAGAACGACGAGAAAGAAAGAAAGAAAGAAAGAAAGAAAGAAAGAAAAGAAAGAAAGAAAGAAAGAAAGAAAGAAAGAAAGAAAAGAAAGAAAGAAAGAAAGAAAGAAAGAAAGAAAGAAAGAAAGAAAGAAAGAAAGAAAAGAAAGAAAGAAAGAAAGAAAGAAAAACTCAAGATAAAAAAGAAAGAAAGGACGACAGGTAAGAGAAGAAAGAACGACAGGAGAAAAGAAAAGAAGAAAGAAAGAAAGAAAAAGAAAGAAAGAAAGAAAAGAAAAGAAAGAAAGAAAGAAAGAAAGAAAGAAAGAAAGAAAGAAAGTAAAAGAAAGAAAGAAAGAAAGAAAGAAAGAAAGAAAAGAATCAATACCGAAAAGAAAGAAAGAAAGAAAGAAAGAAAGAAAGAAAGAAAGAAAGAAAGAAAGAAAGAAAGAAAGAAAGAAAGAAAGAAAGAAAGAAAGAAAGAAAGAAAGAAAGAAAGAAAGAAAGAAAGAAAGAAAGAAAGAAAGAAAAAAAAGAAAGAAAGAAAGGAAAGAAAGAAAAGAAAGAAAGAAAGAAAGAAAGAAAGAAAGAAAGAAAGAAAGAAAGAAAGAAAGAAAGACGAGAAAGAAAGAAAGAAAGGGGGAAAGAAAGAAAGAAAAAAGAAAGAAAAAAAGAAAGAAAGGGAAATGACAGAAAGAAAGAAAGAAAGAAAGAAAGAAAGAAAGAAAGAAAGAAAGAAAGAAAGAAAGAAAGAAAGAAAGAAAGAAAGAAAGAAAGAAAGAAAGAAAGAACAGAAAAAAGAAAGAAAGAAAAAAAGAAAGAAAGAAAGGAAAATGACAGAAAGAACGAAAGAAAGAACGAAAGAAAGAAAGAAAGAAAGAAAGAAAGAAAGAAAGAAAGAAAGAAAGAAAGAAAGAAAGAAAGAAAGAACGACGAGAAAGAAAGAAAACTCATCAATACCGAATATAGACACAGGAGACAGGGATGTAGACATATGGTGCTCACCTGTTAGGGTCTATGACATGCGAGTGCTCGTCCTCTTCACACGAGCTTTGGCTGCTGTCTTCATCCTCGAGGATCTCATTATCTATAGCGCTGGTATTTTCGTTGTCGTCGCCCTCGTCAGGCGTCCGGTCGTCGCTCAAGACATTGGTTTCTGCTTGCATTCGCTTCATTTGCACCATGTTCTCTTCCGTTCTTTCAGGATTCAAGCTGCCCATTTCCAGCAATGTATCCTGCTCCTTTCTGCCTCGTCTATGATCCATACTGTGTTTGGGACCGAGTCTAGAAACAGTTGACTCAAAACGATGTCTGTGAAATGTACCACGAACATGGTCTTTCCGCCGTTCTGGTTGCAGACGTGAGATTCACAGCCATTTTGAAAATAATCATTACGTCCTTGAAATCAGTCGTATACTCACCCGAAAAATTCGCTTCGAGGATACCATTTCTGGAAGTAATAATTCATCTCTGACAAATAAACTACCTAACTTGGTGGTTTAGACATAACACAGCCGCATAAATATATCACTGGTGCTTCAAATAACACGTATCTCCGAACAGATAGACATCGGCGCGGAGACTTGGTGGTGGAATCGACATAAACGAAATCATTTTTGCTTGCTTGCTACAGACACACACTTTCGAATGGCGGCTATAGATCGAACATTCGCCAAATTCTAAATATATTTTCATTAAAATATCGGAGATTTAGCTTTATAACTTCTTAGAAACGGGGATAAACGATTTACAAAAAAAAAACATTTTTATAAATTTAATGGCCAAACAATCTATTAGTGGTAATAAATATCGGTAAAATGTAATCACACATCTTTTTACGCAAATGAATAATTTATCACACGTGGTATGAAACAATCCAAGCAGAATATACCCGGGATATTATCTGCAATGTTGTATAAATCTAATCCGACCGGTTGAGTAAGTTTACTGGTCACCTCGACGGCTGGAAGGCTGTGGCAATGTGGAGCTCTCTGTGTGTTTTCGTGGATCGGAAAACGACAAGCGAGAGTCGATTCGACATTGGAGACTTCATGCTCAATCACTGCAGCTTTCACAAGGCGTGAGTCGACGGACGGCGCGATGAACGAGTCGAGCAGTGTTAATCAGACTTGGATCTGCCAAGGCAGTCGTACTCCTAGTCGCAGTACACTATAGTGTGAGTGTGTGTGTGTGTCGGAGCTGTACCCTTGTGTGTGTGGATCTGTACCCTAGTGTGTGTAGGAGGTTGCACTCTAGTGAGTGTGGGAAAGGTTGTACCCTAATGTGTGTGGGGGAGGTTCTACCCAAGTGTGTGTGGGAGAGGTTCTACCATAGTATGTGTGGGAGAGGCTTACCCTAGCGTGTGGAAGAGGCTGTGCCCCAGTGTGTGCGAGAGAGGTTCTACCCTAGAATGTGTGGGAGATACTTACCCTAGAGTGTGTACGAGAGGCTGTACCCTAGTGTGTGTAGGAGAGGTTCTAGCCTAGTGTTTGTAGGAGAGGTTCTAGTCTAGTGTTTGTAGAGGTTCTAGCCTAGTGTTAGGAAGAGGTTCAGCCTAGTAGGTTGTAGGAGCGGTTCTAGTGTTTGTTTGTAGCCTAGTGTGTGTAGAGGTTCTAGCCTAGTGTTGTGTGTCTAGGCCTAGTTTTGTAGAAAGGTTCTAGCCTAGTGTTTGTAGAGAGGTTCTTCTAGTGTTTGTAGGAGAGGTTCTAGCCTAGTGTGTGTAGGAGAGGTTCTAGCCTAGTGTTTGTAGGAGAGGTTCTAGCCTAGTGTTTGTAGGAGAGGTTCTAGCCTAGTGTTTGTATGAGAGGTTCTAGCCTAGTGTTTGTATGAGAGGTTCTAGCCTAGTGTGTGTATGAGAGGTTCTAGCCTAGTGTTTGTAGGAGAGGTTCTAGCCTAGTGTGTGTAGGAGAGGTTCTAGCCTAGTGTTTGTAGGATAGGTTCTAGCCTAGTGTGTATAGGGGAGGTTCTAGCCTGGTGTTTGTAGAAGAGGTTCTAGCCTAGTGTTTGTATGAGAGGTTCTAGCCTAGTGTTTGTATGAGAGGTTCTTGCCTAGTGTGTGTATGAGAGGTTCTAGCCTAGTGTGTGTAGGAGAGGTTCTAGCCTAGTGTGTAGGAGAGGTTGTAGCCTAGTGTGTGTAGGAAATGTGCTAGCCTAGTGTGTAGGATAGGCTGTATGCTAGTGTGTGTATAGCAGAGGCTGTACGCTAGTGAGTGTGGGAGAGAGGAGTACCCTAGTGTGTGAGGGAGAGGATTACGTTAGTGTACGTTCAAGAGTCTGTACCCTAGTATGTGTGGGAGAGGTTGTACCCGGGTGTGTGTGGGAGGGGCTGTACCCTAGTGTGTGTGGGAGAGGATATACGCTCCTGTGTGTGGGAGAGGATGTAACACTAGTGTGTGTGGAAGAGGATTACGCTAGTGTGTGTAAGAGAGGCTGACGCTAGTGTGTGTGGAAGGGGCTGTACTCTAGTGTGTGTGGGAGAGGCTGGTCGCTAGTGTGTGTGGGAGAGGCTTTACCCTAGTGTGTGGGAGAGGATGTACCCTAGTGTTGTGGGAGAGGCTGTATCCTAATGTATGTGAAAGAAGCTGTACCCTAGTGTGTGGGAGAGGATGTACCCTAGTGTGTGTGGGAGAGGCTGTACCCTAGTGTATGTGGAAGAGGCTGTACTCGAGTGTATGTGGGAGAGGCTGTATCCTAGTGTGTGTGGGAGAGGATGTACCCTAGTGTATGTGGGAGAGGATGTACCCTAGTGTATGTGGGAGAGGATGTACCCTAGTGTATGTGGGAGAGAATGTACCCTAGTGTATATGGGAGAGGATGTAGCCTATTGTATGTGGGAGAGGATGTACCCTTGTATATGTGGGAGAGGACGGACCCAGTAGTACCCTAGCGTGTGTCAGGGAGAGGATGTACCCTAGTTTATATGTGTCCCTAGAGGATGTACCATTGTAAGGTGTGTGGAGAGGATGTACCCTTGTAATGTGGGAGAGGATGTACCCTTGTATATTGTGGGGAGGGATTACCCTATTGTATGTGGGAGAGGATGTACCCTATTGTATGTGGGATAGGATGTACCCTATTGTATGTGGGAGAGGATGTACCCTAGTGTATGTGGGAGAAGCTGTATCCTAGTATATGTGGGAGAGGATGTACCCGTGTTTATGTGGGAGAGGACGTACCCTTGTATATGTGGGAGAGGATGTGCCCTTGTATATGTGGGAGAGGATGTACCCTATTGTATGTGGGAGAGGATGTACCCTATTGTATGTGGGAGAGGATGTACCCTATTGTATGTGGGAGAGGATGTACCCTATTGTATGTGGGAGAGGATGTACCCTAGTGTATGTGGGAGAGGATGTACCCTTGTGTATGTGGGAGAGGATGTACCCGAGTGTATTTGGGAGAGGATGTACCCTAGTGTATGTGGGAGAGGATGTATTCTTGTATAAGTGGGAGAGGATGTACCCTATTGTATGTGGGAGAGGATGTACCCTATTGTATGTGGGAGAGGATGTACCCCTAAAAAAAAAAAAGAATTGTTTTTGTATGTTTGGAGAGGATGTACCCTATTGTATGTGGGAGAGGATGTACCCTAGTGTATGTGGGAGAGGATGTACCCTAGTGTATGTGGGAGATGATGTACCCGAGTGTATGTGGGAGAGGATGTACCCTATTGTATGTGGGAGAGGATGTACCCTAGTGTATGTGGGAGAGGATGTACCCTAGTGTATGTGGGAGATGATGTACCCGAGTGTATGTGGGAGAGGATGTACCCTAGTGTATGTGGGAGAGAATGTACCCTAGTGTATTTGGGAGAGGATGTAGCCTATTGTATGTGAGAGAGGACGTACCCTAGCGTGTGTGGAAGAGGATGTACCCTAGGTTATGTGGGGGAGGCTGTACCCTAGTGTATGTGGGAGATGCTGTACCCTAGTAATCTGGTAATCCTAGTTTCAGCTTTATGGCAAACGGGTCACCCCATAGTTGCTCCGCTCCTGTACCAAGTGTATGTGGGAGAGGCTGTATTCTAGTGTATGTGGGAGAGGATGTAACCTAGTGTATGTGAGAGAGGCTATATCCTAGTATATGTGGGAGAGGATGTACCCTTGTATATGTGGGAGAGGACGTACCCTTGTATATGTGGGAGAGGATGTGCCCTTGTATATGTGGGAGAGGATGTACCCTTTTATATGTGGGAGAGGATGTACCCTATTGTAATTGGGAGACGATGTACCCTATTGTATGTGGGAGAGGATGTACCCTACTGTATGTGGCAGAGGATGCACCCTAGTGTATGTGGGAGAGGATGTACCCTAGTGTATGTGGGAGAGGATGTACCCTAGTGTATGTGGGAGATGATGTACCCGAGTGTATGTGGGAGAGGATGTACCCTAGTGTATGTGGGAGAGAATGTACCCTAGTGTATTTGGGAGAGGATGTAGCCTATTGTATGTGGGAGAGGATGTACCCTTGTGTATGTGAGAGAGGACGTACCCTAGCGTGTGTGGAAGAGGATGTACCCTAGGTTATGTGGGGGAGGCTGTACCCTAGTGTATGTGGGAGATACTGTACCCTAGTGTATGTGGGAGGGGCTGTACCCTATTAATCTGGTAATCCTAGTTTCAGCTTTATAGCAAACGGGTTACCCCATAGTTGCTCCGCTCCTGTGCCTAGTGTATGTGGGAGAGGCTGTACCCTAGTGTATGTGGGAGAGGGTGTACCCTAGTGTGTGTGGGTGAGAAGTTCTAACCTAGTGTTTATAGGAGAGTTTGTAACCTAGCGTGTGTGGTAGAGATTTTACCGTAGGGTGTTTGGGAGAGGTTATTCTCGATTGTGTGTGGGAGAAGTTCTACTCTTGTTTGTATATTAGAGGCACCTGAATGTGGGTTAGATAGTTTCCTGAGTGTGTGTATGAAAGTTACCTGAATGTGGGTCGGAGATTAACCTGAGTGTGTGTAGGAGAAATGCACTAATTTGTGTAGTAACAAAGACAAGCCTGGACTTGTCTTCAAGAAACTTGCACCTTTGCCGTTCCTGGGGAGCTGGCAGTGGGTCGGGTAGGGACGATGTGATGTTTCCGTTGCTTATGGTGCTGCTTGGGACTGACTATCGTTGAAATATCCCCTCCTCCCCTCGCCCTCGACCCAAACTTCTCGATGACTGCGAGGCTTACAGGCGGCAAGAGCGAGCTGGGCAGAACAGATTCCAATCTTTTTGCTGCAAAGCCTGCGATTCATCTCTGATCGATATTGATCGATTGTGCGCTGGTCTATCTGCGATCCTGTTCCGTATCTCTTCTCGTCTTTCGCCGAGTCCTCTCTCTCCGTTCCTAAACGCATACACTGGGTAGACGGAACTAGGGAACGTCAATACAAGACCTTTGAGGCACGCGGGCTGACACACAGCTGTACAAACTAAGGGATAGGCAGATTTTTTTTGTTTACACACTTAACAGATGGTAGATAGATTTAAGCAGTCAGAGAGTAGATAGATAAAAATACGGACCCTAGTGTGTGTGGGAGAGGATGTACCCTACTTACCTACCTACCTACCTACCTACACTCACTCACTCACTCACTCACTCACTCACTCACTCACTCACTCACTCACTCACTCACTCACTCACTCACTCACTCACTCACTCACTCACTCACTCACTCACTCACTCACTCTCACACACACACACACACACACACACAGAGACAGACAGACAGACAGACAGACAGACAGACAGACAGACAGACAGACAGACAGGCAGGCAGGCAGGCAGGCAGGCAGGCAGGCAGGCAGGCAGGCAGGCAGGCCGGCGGGGGCGGGCGGGCGGGCGGGCGGGCGGGCGGGCGTGGCGGGCGGGCGGGGCGGACGGACGGAACGGACGGACCGACCGACGACCGACCGACGACCGACCGACCGACCGACCGACCGACCGACCGACAGACAGACAGACAGACCGACAGACAGACAGACAGACGACAGACAGACAGACAGACAGACAGACAGACAGACAGACAGACAGACAGGACAGACAGACAGACCGACCGAACGACCGACCCGACCGACCGACCGACCGACCGGACCGACCGACCGACGACCGACCGACGACCGACCAGACAGACAGACAGACAGACAGACAGACAGAACAGACCGACAGACAGACAGACAGACAGACATACAGACATACATACATACATACATACATACATACATACATACAGATACATACATACATACATACATACATACATACATACATACATACATACATACATTCATACATACATACATACATACATACATACATACATACCTACATACATACATACATACATACATACATACATACATACATACATACATACATACATACATACATAACATACATACATACATCATACATACATACATACATACATACATACATACATACATACCAATTACATACATTACATACATACACATTACATACATACATTACATACATACATACATACATACATACATACATACATACCTACATACATACATACATACATACATACATACATACATACATACATACATACATACATACTACATACATACATACATACATACATACATACATACATACCACATACTACGTACGGGTACGTACGTACGTACGTACGTACTTACGTACGTACGTACGTAACGTACGTTACGATACGTACGTACCTACGTACGTACATACATACATACATACATACATACATACATACATACATACATACATACATACATACATACATACATACATACATACATACATACATACCATACATACCTACATACATACAAGACATACATCCATACATACATACATACATACATACATACATACATACGTACATACATACATACATACATACATACATACATACATACAGATACATACATACATACATACATACATACTACATACATACATACATACATACATACATACATACATACATACATACATACATACATACATACATACATACATACATACATACATACATACCATACATACATACATACATACATACATACATACATACATACATACATACATAACATACATTACATACATACATACATACATACATACATACATAACATACATACATACATACATACATACATACATACATACATACATACATACATACATACATACATACATACATACTACATACATAAATACATACATACATACATACATACATACATACATACATACATACATAATACTACATACATACATACATACATACATACACATACATACATACATACATACATACATGACATACATACATACATTACATACATACATACATACATACATACATACATACATACATACATACATACATACATGGCTTCCAGAATAAGAAGACACACAGCGTGGCAGTCTTTGTCGACCTCCAGCAGGCCTATGACAGAGTATGGAGAAAAGGTCTCCTGATGAAGATGATGAGCATAGGAATACATGGCAGATTGTATAAACTGGGTGAAATACTTCCTGATAGATAGAACAATCCAGACTAAGATGCACAACGCAATCTCTTCTAAAGAAGTCTTTGAGGAGGGCTTGCCACACAGGCTCATCATTGAGCTGTATACACTATTCCTAATCTTTAATCAATGACCTGCCAGAACAAATCAAGGCCCGAAAAAGCCTTGTACGCTGATGACCTAGCAATATGGCAGAGTCATGAAAATGTGGAAAGTGGAGCCCAAAGACTGAATGGAGACCTTAGAAGACTGCATGATTACTGCCAAAAGATGGAAACTCAAGATTAACTGTGCAAAGACGGTCTACACAATCTTTACCAAAAGCCACCAAGTAGCAAGGAAGAATATTAACCTGAGGTTAGACAAACACAAGTGATGAAAGAAGAGCATCCCACATACCTTGGAGTCACACTTGACCCGCAGCTCAGCCTCAAGAACCATATTGAAAACATCAGGAATAAGGCATTGAGGCGGTTACAGTTATTAAAGAGACTTGCAGGTACATCATGGGGATCAGACAAGGAAACTCTGAGGGGCTTATACCTAGGATATGTTCGCTCTGTGATAGAGTACAACAACTCACTGCTTACAACTTGTTCCAAAACTAACCTAGAGACTCTTGACAGAGTACAAAATAATGCCCTCCGATTTATCTGCGGAGCTATGCAGTCTACACCAACTGCTGCATGTGAAATCCATACAAATGTGGAACCCCTCGGGTTGCGGAGAGAAAAAGCCACTTTAGAAATTTATGAAAGATGCGTTAGGAAAAATCGTAACCATCCTAATAGACATCTTGTAGAAAACTGGGAATCCAAACAAAGAATAAAGCACAAATCGGTTTTACACTGTGTAAATGAAATTCAGGACAGATACCACCTCCCAGAAAGACGTCAAGGAATTCGAATGTTGCAAAAAACCTACCACCACATGCTCGCTTTAAAGCTCCAGAAGTCCAAACTAAATTGGTAGGCGAGGAAACCAAACAGTCCGACCCAATCGCTCTTATGAACTCATCACTAAAGACCGTTGATTCTTACCCCCAAGAATGGATACATGTCTATACTGATGGATCAGCATTTTAAAGCTACCATTAAAGCAGGTTACGGAATCTACATAGGTTATCCCGATGGATCTGTTGAAGAGATTTTTGATGCATGCGGGAATTCTGTTCAAACTATGAAGCTGAAATAATTGCACTGGAAACAGCAGTATACCACCTAAAGACTGTAATGGATGTTTACCCCTCAAAGTTCAAAATATTGTCATCTTCACAGATTCAATGTCTGCCCTTCAAGCTCTGGAGGGCAATGAACGCTGCAGAACTGACATAGCCAAGATAATCCTGGATGCCGATCATCTTATTACCTCATACAACATCAGAATAGTGATGCAGTGGATTCCAGGTCACTCCGGCACACCAGGTAATGACAGAGCTGACAGATTGGCAAAGAAAGGAGCAACACAAGAACAACACCTACACAGCGACAACCCTCCAGACAGCAAAAACACTGATAAGAGCTATAAACAAAGAGACTTGGTTGAACAGATGGGCCATGGGGAGACACTTGGAAGAGAGGTTTATAGACATATGTCTGGCCCTGATCCTAATGACAGCATTAACCATCTAACAAGAAGGGACCAGGCCACCATCTTCAGACTTAGAACGCAACATACTCCACTCAATGGACACCTAAACAGAATACAGCCACAACACTCCCCAGAGTGCCAGCTATGTAACTACCCCTACGAAACTGTTGAACACCATCTCTTTGAGTGCCCAAAACTCAGTGAGACAAGAAGAACGCTACTCCCTCCGAGACCAGACAAGTGGAACACCTTGTACGGAGGAAAAGAACAGCTTGTGAAAACATGCAAATTCCACTACATGGCATTGGGCCAAAGGGCGAAAGCTCATGCGCCGCTGGATCGATAACAACAACAACAACATACATACATACATACATACATACATACATACATGCATACATACATACATACATGCATACATACATGCATGCATGCATGCATGCATGCATGCATGCATGCATGCATACATACATACATACATACATGCATACATACATACATGCATACATACATGCATGCATGCATGCATGCATGCATGCATGCATGCATGCATGCATACATACATACATACATACATACATACATACATACATACATACATACATACATACATACATACATACATACATACATACATACATACATACATACATACATACATACATACATACATACATTCTGACCATTGAAAATAAAGTTCGTCCGTTATGCCTATTAGATCTATCTCGGCTACCTAACTACCCGGCAGCTGTCACGGTGTAGCGACTAGGCCCTCGCCTGCGAATCTGATTGTCGTCGGTTCAGGTCCCGACAGGGTCAGACATTTGTTTCCCTTTTAATACTACCTTGGCTCCCAGGTAGACCCAGTCTTCAATGGGTACTAGGTGGAGTCCTGGGAAATAAACG
Organism: Candidula unifasciata; assembly: GCA_905116865.2. Lineage (NCBI taxonomy): Eukaryota > Metazoa > Mollusca > Gastropoda > Stylommatophora > Geomitridae > Candidula > Candidula unifasciata. Next base: position 12,102 of record CAJHNH020002992.1, read on the forward strand.
CGGCTGGTGTGGTGCTGACCACATCATCCTTGGAGTGCTGATTGATCTATAAAATATAGAACTAAACCTGTGTGCCCAATAAGCCCGAAGATGCGGAAAAGGGTCCTTTACTTCTAATATTTACTTAGTCTTCGGTATGTTTGTCTTTTTGCTTGTTTGTCTGTCCGTCCGTCCGTCCGTCCGTCTGTCAGTCCTCCTTCTTGTATCTGTGAGTACACTGGCACGTAATGATGTAGGCCGCCAGCCTGACACCAGTAGCAAAACTAATCAAACAGCCATCAGAACACTGCCCTCAGAGTCAGCTCTATACTGGGATGAGTGTCTCAACTCTCTGCCTCAGATGCGCATCTTATATTATATTCTACTAATCAGAAAATAATGATTGCTTTATCTTGCTAGAATCTTGCCTGTAGGTCTCGTCGCCGAATAAAAAATGGATTAGGCTCTCTAAAACGAAACAAATGAAATGAGGAATTGGTTTGTTGCAAAGCCGGGGTATTTAGACTTACCCTGTTTGTTGCGTAATTTTATCCGCAAATAGTTATTTTTAGACATAGCTTGTACAAGAAGGAAACTAGAATAAAGTCAAATAACTATGTAGATATGTTTATTTTTGTACTTAACTAGAAATCCATCACCAGTATCGACTTCTCATTGAGTGACCACCAACGTGGGTTGTTGGGGAGTCATGACAGAAAGATTTAACGCACATTTTCTCAGAGCAACTATAAAAAAAAAATTATGTTTTTATACAATCATCAGTTTAACTCTTTTAGCATCGGTGGGGTCTGTTTAACCTGTTATGAATTAAAAGTTGTTATTTTAAGGTATTACAAATTTGGATCGAAATGTGTTAAATAATAACACTATACAGCACATTGGCAACTATGAACCTCTTTTAACGATAGTGAAAAGTCGAAAATACAATTGTATAGACGTGTAATAGGATCTAACGGCCTCTCAAAAACAATACAGCTAGGCTCAGTAGAGGCAAAGGAGAGAAGACCTGGTTACAGAACCTGACTGACTGGACATGCAGCCAAAAGGTCCATCGCAAAAAACCGCCAAAAGTGAACAGATCTGACCAGACAGTCAACAGAAACTGGGGACCCAAAGACACGAAGAGTTACGGGATGATGATGATGATGATGACACAGTACACACCCGCCCCCGCCCCCTCCCCCCGCCCCCAACATGTGGGTTCCAAGACCTGATTTCGTTGAGACAAGAATAGACCAATTTCGTCTTAACAAGCATGTCGTAAAAGTCGACTAAATAGATCTGTTTCTCTTCGAATTAGGGTACATCTGTGTGAGGAGCGAGGAACCAACAGTCTGCATACAAATAAGCCAGATCTGTAAAACATATGTGCATGCTAAATTAAGGTTCTAGAACAAGACTAACGGCCAGAAGAGGACGAACAACCAGAACATTACAACCAAGTTTACAGCCGACGAACGCTGAAAAGAAAATGAAAACACAATATAATAGGAGCGATTTCAAACTAGATGAACAGTAGAACCAGTCAGCTTCATAATATCATAAACATAAACACATTACGTATCAACACTACCCCAGAGCAAACATGAATAGACACAAGTCACTTAACTGAGGTCGCCCAAAGAGAAAACCCCATGTCTGTCTGGCCAGTTGAAGCTCTGAGACAACGTGTGAACACAGGAAATGAATAAAAACGATAAGTCAACGCTGCGGCTAGAAAGCCTTCATCGGCACATTACATAAACCAAAACAACCCCAAGTACAAACTAGATTTTCACAAAATCACTCAGCTGAGGTATTCTCGATAAACATCACGCTGCTGTTCAGCAAGTGAAATGAATGACACGTGTTGCAGCTGATGATAAATATAATAGGAGGAACCAGGGACTGACAAGCACGAAAATGGGCAAATAACATAAGAAACATCATGAACAGAAAACAGCATAAAATGTATCTAAGCATAACTCCTAAATAGTCCAGAACAATTGCCAAACGTTGACAGATCAGGTCATATTATTAGAGGTACACCCTAAACAGAAAATAGCATGAGTCTGTTGAGCTAGCGAGGGACTGAGTTTCTTTCAAGTGAGCTTTGATGAGCACAGTGTCTTTATCGAGGTTACCGGCTCTAGACTTCGGAAGAAAGTTTTGGTTGTTCTCCCACTTCTGGACCTTGGACCTGTTCCAGAACCTGAGTGTTGCGTGCACATCCGTTTCACAGATCTCATTTATGTGAATACAGATTGTTGGTTCCTTGCCTCTCAGGCTGATGTACACCAACGTTGAAGGAAGCTCCCCAATTAGTTACCTGTTGGGGAGGCTGTGAGTCTGTTCTTGTTATCCCCACACGGGGAGGCTGTGGGTCTTGTTCTTGTTATCCCCACATGGGGAGGCTGTGGGTCTTGTTCTTGTTATCCCCACATGAGGAGGCTGTGGGTCTTGTTCTTGTTATCCCCACATGAGGAGGCTGTGGGTCTTGTTCTTGTTATCCCCACATGGGGAGGCTGTGGGTCTTGTTCTTGTTATCCCCACATGAGGAGGCTGTGGGTCTTGTTCTTGTTATCCCCACATGGGGAGGCTGTGAGTCTGTTCTTGTTATCCCCACATGGGGAGGCTGTGGGTCTTGTTCTTGTTATCCCCACATGGGGAGGCTGTGGGTCTGTTCTTGTTATCCCCACATGAGGAGGCTGTGGGTCTTGTTCTTGTTATCCCCACATGGGGAGGCTGTGGGTCTTGTTCTTGTTATCCCCACACGGGGAGGCTGTGGGTCTTGTTCTTGTTATCCCCACATGGGGAGGCTGTGGGTCTTGTTCTTGTTATCCCCACACGGGGAGGCTGTGGGTCTTGTTCTTGTTATCCCCACATGGGGAGGCTGTGGGTCTTGTTCTTGTTATCCCCACACAGGGAGGCTGTGGGTCTTGTTCTTGTTATCCCCACACAGGGAGGCTGTGGGTCTTGTTCTTGTTATCCCCACATGGGGAGGCTGTGGGTCTGTTCTTGTTATCCCCACACGGGGAGGCTGTGGGTCTTGTTCTTGTTATCCCCACACAGGGAGGCTGTGGGTCTTGTTCTTGTTATCCCCACATGGGGAGGCTGTGGGTCTGTTCTTGTTATCCCCACACAGGGAGGCTGTGGGTCTGTTCTTGTTATCCCCACACGGGGAGGCTGTGGGTCTGTTCTTGTTATCCCCACATGGGGAGGCTGTGGGTCTGTTCTTGTTATCCCCACACAGGGAGGCTGTGGGTCTGTTCTTGTTATCCCCACACAGGGAGGCTGTGGGTCTGTTCTTGTTATCCCCACACAGGGAGGCTGTGGGTCTGTTCTTGTTATCCCCACACAGGGAGGCTGTGGGTCTGTTCTTGTTATCCCCACACGGGGAGGCTGTGGGTCTGTTCTTGTTATCCCCACATGGGGAGGCTGTGGGTCTGTTCTTGTTATCCCCACACAGGGGAGGCTGTGGGTCTGTTCTTGTTATCCCCACACAGGGAGGCTGTGGGTCTGTTCTTGTTATCCCCACATGGGGAGGCTGTGGGTCTGTTCTTGTTATCCCCACATGGGGAGGCTGTGGGTCTGTTCTTGTTATCCCCACACGGGGAGGCTGTGTGTCTGTTCTTGTTATCCCCACATGAGGAGGCTGTGGGTCTGTTCTTGTTATCCCCACATGGGGAGGCTGTGGGTCTGTTCTTGTTATCCCCACACAGGGAGGCTGTGGGTCTGTTCTTGTTATCCCCACACAGGGAGGCTGTGGGTCTGTTCTTGTTATCCCCACATGGGGAGGCTGTGGGTCTGTTCTTGTTATCCCCACACAGGGAGGCTGTGGGTCTGTTCTTGTTATCCCCACACGGGGAGGCTGTGGGTCTGTTCTTGTTATCCCCACATGAGGAGGCTGTGGGTCTTGTTCTTGTTATCCCCACACAGGGAGGCTGTGGGTCTTGTTCTTGTTATCCCCACACGGGGAGGCTGTGGGTCTTGTTCTTGTTATCCCCACACGGGGAGGCTGTGGGTCTGTTCTTGTTATCCCCACATGGGGAGGCTGTGGGTCTTGTTCTTGTTATCCCCACACGGGGAGGCTGTGGGTCTTGTTCTTGTTATCCCCACATGGGGAGGCTGTGGGTCTGTTCTTGTTATCCCCACATGGGGAGGCTGTGGGTCTTGTTCTTGTTATCCCCACATGGGGAGGCTGTGAGTCTGTTCTTGTTATCCCCACATGGGGAGGCTGTGGGTCTTGTTCTTGTTATCCCCACACGGGGAGGCTGTGGGTCTTGTTCTTGTTATCCCCACATGGGGAGGCTGTGGGTCTTGTTCTTGTTATCCCCACACGGGGAGGCTGTGGGTCTTGTTCTTGTTATCCCCACACGGGGAGGCTGTGGGTCTGTTCTTGTTATCCCCACATGGGGAGGCTGTGGGTCTTGTTCTTGTTATCCCCACAATGTGTCTACGGAGTCCACACGAGAAGGCGCGATGTTTTGTAGAGGATCTGCTAAATGGCGATGGTGAAGATGGCAGGAGGAGTTCAAGTTTTGGTCCCGAAAGATATGGCGTGTGGGGAACAGGCGTTCAAGTGTGGTTCCCGAAAGATTTGACGTGTGGGAAACAGGAGTTCAAGTGTGGATCCTGAAAGATATGACGTTTGTGGAACAGGAGTTCAAGAATGGATCCTAAAAGATATGACGTGTGGGGAACAGGAGTTCAAGTGTGGATCCCAAAAGATATGACGTGTGGGGAACAGGAGTTAAAGTGTGTATCCCGAAAGATTTGACGTGTGGGGAACAGGAGTTCAAGTGTGGATCCTGAAAGATATGACGTTTGTGGAACAGGAGTTCAAGAAAGGATCCTAAAAGATATGACGTGTGGGGAACAGGAGTTCAAGTGTGGATCCCAAAAGATATGACGTGTAGGGAACAGGAGTTCAACATGTGTATAACCACTGTGCTACTGGAGGGGTTGTCATCTACACCTTGAGACACGAAGAAGCGTGGGAAGAGCAGATACCATCAACACTTAGTGGAAACAAGCTTAGTGGAAAATAATGAATCTCTGATGGTAACACGACTGTATGACATGGGAGTAAAGCATGAGGAACCTTCTTTGCCGTCTCGAAATAGGAGACATTATCACCAGCTCCTCGTGGGAACAATAAGTAGATGTACTTCGTGGTGGTTGCTGCATCAGAGGACTAAGCAAGCATGGGCTGAATAGACTGCATACCCTGGGTGTACCAGTTGGAGCTACGAAACGGGAGACACCGATCGTTACATCAACCAGAACAGAATGGGAGTTGTTAGCCTAAAAGACACTCGGAGACCTACTCAGGAGGAGATCGGAGCACTTATGGTCATGTCCGATGTGCAATGAAGATGATCTCAGAAATGAACAATGAGCATGTCCAATGTGCAGGGACTCCAAGTGTGATAACATAACCTAACCTAACATAACATAACATAACATAACATAACATAACTGGCTGCCGGATCTGAAGCGTTTGTGGGTGTGCCCGAAATGTTGTAATGATGATTCTTAAATCAGTAATCACCGCTCACTTAAAAATTGTGAAATCTTTGGTGGAAAAAAGGAACTAAACAAGTCTGTCTTGTGATAGACTGTTGATGGTATAAAGAGTGGACACACTGAGCAATGTTGAAACAATGTGCAGGATTTGCCCTTCGAGTATTGTTGACTTGTGAGACTGTTAGTGTTGGCACATCTGACAGCTGCCTTACGTATTTTTAGTTTGCTTGTGCAAACTTCCAGATTTTGCTTTGACAAGTTTTTCACAAGTTTTTCAAATATGACCGTGAAGAATATTTTAAGTAATTTCCGCCGGTACAGGGAAGGGGCAATTTTGGGGCAACGATGTGTCTGCACTGATGTTGGAACCTCGACTAGCGGCTAACTAACTGTGAATCTAGTCAACTTCCCCATAGCACAAAATTACGTATGGCAAAATGACCGTTGCGGCTAAAAAGCCTTCGTCAGTTTACGAGAAATAAAAATACAACTACATAAAAAAAAAAAAATATACAAATAACTGAGTTGGTTGAAGATGAAAGTCAGCTTCTAGTCTAACTTTCCTTTCACGCTCAAAACTTTCTGGCTGGTCAGCACCATGATCAAATACAAATTTTGAGAATATCAGAAGGTAACACAGAAGCTGACCACACACACACACAGATACCCTCATTTAACGACTACTGTGAAAAGATACTGAACACTTAATATAAGTCAACTAGCTGTCTGACTCACACAGCAGGGGATAGAGCGTCAGAATAAATGCATCTTTGCAAAGAAGAAATGTGAAAGCAAAATTTGAAAATTATAACTAACTTAAAAGCGCAATGGAATCAAATATTTCGGCACAACTCACGATTTACACCTCATCTCTTTCGGGCGCGTGATTTCGTATGGAGACAAAGATAAAGTAGAAGACGGGATATTTAATATAGGGTTTTAGTTAGACCTCTTTGTCCACAAGGCCTACATACAGGGCAGCCTTGGAGACCAGGATAAGATAGAGGACGGGAGAATAAGACTTTCGTTCACTACCCGGGGCTGTTGAATGTTGAATTAAGAATCAACATCACAGCACTCGGGACACCCTCACAAGCGCTCCGTCCCAGTCTTCAGCAGCAAGCGAAGAGTTGAAATTCTGATTGTACCAGTAACTGTCTGATTATATTTCCGTCTCGCCCTTCTCCCGAATGTAAAGAGTCGACGAGATCCCCTTGTAACTCCTCGCAGTGCTATTCTCCTCAGACCGTTATGATCTATCTGTTCCTCTGCACTGTACACTCGCTCCCAAGGGGCAAGCACAACAATCAGCTTGTCATACATCAGTTTACCACCAAGTGGTGCACAGTCAGCCAGTCTATCTGCTTGCTCATTTCCACTATCCCGGGCACAGCCAGGCATTTCAATATTGTGAATGTGTGTGTGTGTGTGTGTGTGTGTGTGTGTGTATGTGTGTGTGTGTGTGTGTGTGTACGTGCGCTTTTGCTAGTGAAGGTTTGCCTGCATAAGTAAACGCATGTGAGTTACATTATTGTGTAGCTGTTTGATGTTAAATGACTAAAGGGCACACCATAGAGCGCGCGCGCACACACACACACACACACACACATAAACAGATAATTAAAAGAAAAGATAAATTAAACTAAATTAACAACACTGAACACAGGAAGGTAACAAAAACCCAGCCAGCAGAGAAGAAGACAATTCAATAAAAACTCATGCAGTAATGATTCCCGCATGAATGTATTCCCCAATTAATGTTGATCAGATTTATAATCTGCAAGTATTTCTAATCACACTCTGTTAGACAGGTAATCGTTCGTTCATTTATCCCACCACTTATAATCAAGTTTTTTTTTTTTTTAGAGCGAGATCTTTTTGAAATCCCAGGGAAACAATAAAGATTGGACCAGATACATGTGGTAATAACACATCAGAGGGCAGAATTGTAGGTAACTAAAGCGGCTACGTTTAAAAATGTTGAAATGGATATATTTTTAGTTGTGCAACGTAAGTAAAAGTATGACTATTCGTATGTAAGAGATAGAGAAAATTAAACTTGTGAATCTGTAAATATTTCGCTGCTCCCCTGTGAAGAGGTCGCGGCTCCCCCGGGCACGACGGCGCACAGCTTGGGAATCACTGGTCTAAACATTCTATTATTCTGTAGTCCACTCCCTCCCCCAGCCTATTCGCTCATCGCCGGGAGTCCCAGTGGTGTATCGGCTAGATGCTCGCCGTGGGTCAGAAGGTCGTGGGTTCAGATTCTGATGGAGCCGGACTTTTTTGTTTCTTGTTTCAAAAATGACTTTGGTTCCCAGGTCGACCCAACCCTAAACAGGTACCAGGAAAAGTCCTAGGAAGTAAAGGTGACCAGACTGATGTTGACCAAATCACCCATTGGATACCGACTGGTGTATAAAATATAGGTTTACTACTACATACAAAATTTTCCTGAAGTTGTGGAAAAGGGTCTTTTGCTTATTTGGCATTCTGCTTGTTTGGCCTTTTGCTTGTTTGGTCTTTTGCTTGTTTGGTTTTTTGCTTGTTAGGTCTTTTGCTTGACTGGTCTTTTGCTTGACTGGTCTTTTGCTTGTTTGGTCTTTTGCTTGTTTAATCTTTTGCATGTTTCTAATGGACTCATAGTCTCAGCGACGACTGGCGACTAATTTTTTTTAAAGTCAGAGTGCACTTGCCTGAGAGGGGAAGCAATCAACAGTGTCAGTGCAAACAATTCACCTGTAAAACGGGTGAGCACACAAAACGGAAGTTCTGGAACTAGACCAAAGTCCATAAGTGAAAGGAAAAAAAAAATAGTTTCGCAGCAGTTGACAGTCGGTGAAGAAGATGAACAAGAAGAAGAAGAAGATGATGATGATGATGATGATAATGATGATGATGATGATGATGATGATGGTGATGATGGTGATGAAGCTGATGATGGTGATGATGAAAACCGACAAGAATTGCGAGAGTTAGGAATTAACCTGATTTTCTAAAATTTGCAAATTAAAAAAAAAAAACACAAAAACAAACTAGCCAGCTTGTGGGAACGAAATAATTGCACATCGAAATTCTTCTGTCAGAAAAATTGCGCAATGTTCATCACTGGTGAGAACCTCCCGACAAGTTTGATTCTATCCACAAAGCCAAATTAAAATTGTGATCTGGCTTACAGCGCCAATGAATACTGGCATCATCTCTTTTTTGACAGCCGCTGCAGATTTGACCCTCTACATGTCAAACCGTCCAGTTGGCTGCACCCCCAGATATGGCCGAACACCTTCACAAAATAAAACCTCACAGAATCATTTCACATCCGGCACGCATAATTTGTATGAATCATTTTTGCTTTCTGGTAAGAGCGTTTTCTTATCTCTCGTTAAATTGGATGGGATCTCCCGTACTTGTAATTATATTTGCATAATATATGGACAAAAACTCGTGGGCCCAGTCCTTCAGATTGCATTCTCGACTTGATGAAGTTGGAAGATTTTTGTGGGAACCTGCGCTTGGCTGGAAATAAAATTATTCACTATCTGGCATCTTGTGCGAGAAGGGAAAATGCGAAATAAGAAGGGAGGACACGGCGAGGGGGAAACAATCGCGTAGCAACGTGGAAAAGTTGTGTGAGGTAGTTAGACCACCACACTTTTGTGGTTAAGTGTTGGTGTTCTCGCGAATGTGGGTGGATGCTGCAACTACTACCACAACTGCTACTGCAGCCAAGAAGAAGAAAAAAAAAGAGCAGGTGGAAAGGAGAAGGGAGGGGTAGGAAAAGGAGAATGGGTAGATAAGGAGGGGAAGAGGAGGAGGGAAAGAGGAAGAAGGGATGGGGTGGAGCAGCAGAAGAATAATAATATTAATAAAAAGAAGAAGAAAACGACAACGAAGAAGAAGAAGAAGAAGAAGAAGAAGAAGAAGAAGAAGAAAAAGAAGAAGTAGAAGAAGAAGAAGAAAAAGAAAAAGAAGAAGAAGAAGAAGAAGAAGAAGAAGAAGAAGAAGAAGAAGAAGAAGAAGAAGAAGAAGAAGAAGAAGAAGAAGAAGAAGAAGAAGAAGAAGAAGAAGAAGAGGAAGAAGAAGAAGAAGAAGAAGAAGAAGAAGAAGAAAGAAGAAGAAAGAAAAAGAAAAAAAGAAGAAGAAAAAAAAAAGAAGAAGAAGAAGAAGAAGAAGAAGAAGAAGAAGAAGAAGAAGAAGAAGAAGAAGAAGAAGAAGAAAAGAAGAAGAAGAAGAAGAAGAAGAAGAAGAAGAAGAAGAAGAATGACAACAACAACAACAACACACTGCATTAACCTAATTTTCATTATCAAACTCCCCTGTATCATCCTCCGACTCTGCCAAACACTTAGGGCTCCTATCTGCCAACTGGAAACGGCCTGTTGTAATTGACTGATGGGTCAGATAAGACCTCGACACGAGCGTGCAGTTCAAATTTGTCCAGCAAGCCCACACCTGGTCGGCCAAGTCGTTTCCAGGAACTGCCGGATGTTGTCGGACGTAACTGGAGATTTTGAAGAATCGTCTTTTAATAGGCTTCTTTTGGTACAAATCCCGGAGTGAATGATTGCGAGCAGGCCCACACGGAAAACTGCGGGGCTATTTACAGCGCTGAGTGACTGACTCAAAAGGAAGATGGCCATATAAATGCAAAGATTAAACAGCATTAAATGTTTACGCTTAAGCCCCAGCAAGGAAATCAAAATTAACAATTTTAGAGCATGCATCTTCTCTGTAGCAACATACGGATGTGAGTCGTGGATTATCTCCCAGTCCTTCAAAAAAACTTTTTGGTTTTTGAGCTGAAATGCTATAGACAGAATACCATGGAAAAATAATAGAAGAAATACGGAAATTTTAAAAGATCTGAACATCAAGGAAGATTTGCTAAAAAACAGCATCTTGTCTCCAAAGCTGAAAAATTTTGGTCAAATCAGTCGGTTAAAAAATGGCGGAAGGCATGGTACCAGGAAGGAGGAGCAGGGACCGACCGACACGAAGATGGGTACAAGATATAAACGACTCCTTGGATATAAATATACATGAGGCGGGAGACCTGACAAGAGACTGAGTTTCTTTCAGGCAGACCGTGATGAGAGCGACGTTCTGCAAAGGACCAGCTACATGATGATGATAAGTGAATGAGACCTTCACCTTGTGTCAGTTATACACGGGGCTTTCATTTTTATAGAAAAAAAAGGGACCGGAAGTGACGACAAAGTGTCTCATGAAGGTGCTGGTACACATCACAAAATGTCTGTAACATTAACGTTGAATTGAAGGTGCCGCTGCTAGGTACTGTTGTGTACCCCAGAAAAGGGCCCTTTATATACACTACATGGAAGTCGCCGTGGTGCAGTGGCTAGATGCTCGCCTGCGGATCAAAAGGTCGTGGGGTTCAGGTTTTGACGATGCCATACGTTTTTTTTCTCCAAAAATGACCTTGGTTTTTGGCCCAGCCTTAAATGGCTACTAAGTAAAGTCCTGGAAAGTAAAGGCGGTCTGGTGTGTTCTGATCACATCACCCACCAAGTGTTCTATAAATATAGGTCTAGCCCTATATGCCCAATTAGTCTAAAGGCGTGGTAAAGGGTCTCTCACGTTGGTACTAATGCCACAGTGAATGTTTGCGAGCAAGCCAACACCGGAACTGACACGAATAGAGACAAAAAGACAAATTATAAGTGCAGTCTTCATACCAACCTTGTGCTGTCAGTGTCAGACTTGGACATGGACTAAAGAACCTGAAAGAAAACTGATCACTTGTGACATTAGATATCTGAGAAAAGCTGTAGACAAAATCAAATGAGATCAAGCGAGAAACGAAGAAATTATAAGAACTATTAGGACATCACCTACAATTCAATTTAAAAAAAAAAAAAAAAAGTCTGAAATGGTTCGGCCTGTTAATCAGAATGAATCCAATGATGCCAGCAACGAGAGCATACGACATGAAAGAAAAACACCAAAAGGTAGAGGAGGACTAAGCAGAATATGGGTTGACGAAGTCACTGATACCTTGAAACTCCAGAACACCACAGCAAAACGGGACAACCCAGCGCGCCCTAGCTCGGAAACGGAACATCTGTTTACCTGTGACGCCTAGCGGCACAAAGCAGAAAATGGGCAAAAGAAGAAAAGAAAAGTAGTGCATACATCGCAGCCAACCTGTCGTGTACAAGTAAAACACCTTTTTCCATGTCTCTAGGCGTGTTGGGTATATATGGTAGACCTATTTATATATCAACCAGCAGTCTGTGGGTGATATGGTCAACATGACGCCGGCCGCCTTTACTTCGCAGTACCTCACCTAGTACCTATTCAAGGCTGGGTCGATCTGTGAGCAACAACCAATGTGGAGGGGGAATAATTATTTACAGGGATAACAAATTACACAAAACACAATCGTGACTTACTGAACCAAGCAAGATTAGAAATCTCACGGCGAATGCATCCATCTTTGAGTTTCCGGGTAGCGGGTAATCTGTGGCTCTGCGAGGAAGACACCAATAAACAAAGATCTGATTCAAGAGTGCGCGGTAAACCACATGCAGAAGGGTACAAGATCTAATCTAGCAGTTATGGACGACCACTGACCGTGGTTAATAAAAAACTATAAACAAAATGAGAGAACAATAAACTGCCATGCAACATGATGCCATATCAAGGAACAGAGACGATAAACAAAGTGCAGCCCCGCGTGTCTTGTTGGATGATGTAGATGTTTCATTTTTTTTCGCCAGGTGTTATGGACACTTTCTACCACAAATATTACTTAATGATCTGGTGTCCGTTCTTTTGAGGCTGATACAAAGAAAACATGGGGACTGGCGTACTAGACTCCCCCCCCTTCCCCGCCACACCACTTTTCTAGAGGGTGTAAGGGAACAATGTCTTGCTAAAGTATACGGATAGATATATGTGTGTGTATATAAATATATGTGTGTGTATAGGCCTACATGTATTTATATATACATATATATATATGTGTGTGTGTATAATATATATATATATGAATGTTATATATTATACATATTTACATATATATATATATATATATATATATATATATATATATATATATATATATATATGTATTATACAGTGTGTGTGCGTGTATATATGTATATCTGTGTTTATACATATATATATATATATATATAATATATATATATATATATATATATATATATATATATATATATGTAAATATGTATAATATATAACATTCATATATATATATATGCAAACCTATACGTATACATATGTTTATTGTGTGTATAAATGTGATATGCATATATATGTGAGTGTGTACATATGTATATGTCTGTATATAAATATATATATATATATATATATATATATATATATATATATATATATATATATATATATATATATATATATATATATATATATATATATATTAAACATGTGTGTATATGTATATGTGTATTCTTCACCTAACGCCGCAGAACAAACCTGTGTTACCCGCATTCACAGGACATTTGCTGGACCTTACTTTCACAGGTCCCTGTCCAATTTTTGTATATTATATTCCATTTCGTCTCAATATCAGGAATTATCTGTGTTACTTTATAAATAAATTATATATATATATATATGTGTGTGTGTGTGTGTGTGTGTGTGTGTGTGTGTTAGTGCGTATCCTTTACAGGACGCTGCAGAAGCAACTCCTATATTTTTTTGGCCTATGTGGTTTTTCTAGGCAAATTTGACGTTCAGTACTTTGCCATTGCCCTCTGACCGGTCAGGTCTCGATATCACTGTCGAAACCAACGCAAGACACACCGTCCGCACCTGTTATCGAACCCGGATCCACGGCATTACGAAGCGCGTTCGCTACACCTAAGCCACAGATATAATATCCCTGTTAAAAAAAAAAATTAGAATACCCACCCAAAAAAAAGGAGAATTTGTACAAGAATGTGCAGTGGGATCAATTAAGGAAATCTTCACGAAGAAAACATGTGCATAATTTATATCTACGTCTGAACTTAGGGATATAGAAATAAACAAACAAGAAACAGTGGATTTCTGTTTACTCACAGTTTCGTTGCCCCGAAGAGACAAAGAGTTCTTTCTGTCTTTGATGAATGACCTAACAGGCATGAGTGATACTCTCGGGATCTCTATTTCTGGTATTCCCAGACCAGATTCCCCAACAGCCCAGGGGCCCATCAGCCTCTGACCTGGTCCGAGTCTTCTCCCCCGTGGCCAGACACGGAAGGGTGCAGGCCTGTGTGAAGTGAAGTCTCCTGACTCTTGTTTCACGCTCACCCAAGCACTAAATGGTTTGTCCCGGGCTGGAGTGCGGTTTGACAAGATCTTGTGCTTTCCCCTTCTGTTATTTCAGCTCTCAGAAAATGTATAACTTTTCTTCTTCTTCTTCTTCTTCTTCTGAATAAATAGCTTGTCTGTTGTTATTTCTTTCCTTCTGCAGTCATCGTTGTTTTCTCTATCCTCGCTAATTCGTGTATGTTATAATTTTGTGTGTGGTTATTTCAGCTCTCAGAAAATGTATAACTTTTCTTCTTCTTCTTCTTCTGAATAAATAGCTTGTCTGTTGTTATTTCTTTCCTTCTGCAGTCATCTTTATTTCCTCTATCCTCGCTAATTCGTGTATGTTATAATTTTGGTGTGGTTATTTCAGTTCTCAGAAAATGTATAACTTTTCTTCTTCTTCTTCTTCTTCTTCTTCTTCGGAATAAATAGCTTGCCTGTTGTTATTTCTTTCCTTCTGCAGTCATCGTTGTTTCCTCCATCCTCGCTAATTCGTGTATGTTATAATTATGGTGGGGTTATTTCAGTTCTCAGAAAATGTATAACTTTTCTTCTTCTTATTCTTCTGAATAAATAGATTGTCTGATGTTATTTCTTTCCTTCTGCAGTCATCTTTGTTTCCTCTATCCTCGCTAATTCGTGTATGTTATAATTTTGTGTGTGGTTATTTCAGCTCTCAGACAATGTATAACTTGTCTTCTTCTTCTTCTTCTTCTTCTTCTTAATAAATAGCTTGTCTGTTGTTATTTCCTTCCTTCTGCAGTCATCTTTATTTTCTCCATCCTTGCTAATTCGTGTATGTTATTATTTTGGTGTGTTTATTTCAGCTCTCAGACAATGCATAACTCGTCTTCTTCTTCTTAATAAATAACCTTTATGTTGTTATTTCTCTCCTTCTGTACGGACATCACTATTTTCTTTATTCCCGCTAATTCGTTAATGCGGCAACCGCCGTGGTGTAACGGCTAGACGCTGGCCTGCGGATCAGAAAGTCGTGAGTTCGGGTCCTGACGGTACAGGACTTTTTCAAAAATGACCTTTGCTCCCAGGTCGACCCAGCCTCAAAGGGTTACCAGGTGCAGGCCTGGGAAGTAAGAGCGACCGGCGCGATGTTGACCATATTACCCACAAAGTACCGATTTCAGAAATTTATTTTTAAATGCATTTAACTTTTGTTCTATACCTTTGGTAGCTCTCCAACTTTTGCTGGCATATGTTAGAACTGATATAACGTTAAAAATTGCAGACTGTTAGTTTGATCTTGAAGCTGTATAACTTGGAGCTTCATATTTTGTTAGGGCTTTAAAAGACTTGTTACTCTGCCAATGCCTATCATAATGTCTTCGTTGTATCTTCTTGAGAGTCAAAATTGCTACAAAAAATAGGTGAAATGGTTCGTTACTTTTATATATATATATATATACACACTACTTTGAAGTACGGGTGTGGATCATGGACAGTTAGTAAATTAGTGAAAACCTATTTGGAAACTGCAGAGATGTGGTTTTATAGACGTAATGTAATGAAGACACATTGAAAGAAACAAGCTCACGAAGAGAACTGATTGCCTACATCAGAAAGAGACAATCTACATTCTTTGGTCATGTGATGAGAAGCAGAACACTGGAGTAGATCGTGACAGTCGGCAAGCTGGAGAGGAGGAGAGGCAGAGGGAGACTGAGATTACAGATGTTGGACAAATTGACATAGTGGCATGGAGGATCATCCGTGTCAGAGCTGGATGAAATTACAGGAGACAGAAGGTTGTGGACAGACAGGACTAACATCGCCACACGGCATGGACTTTGAGAAAAAGAAATATATCTGTATGTGTGTGTGGGGGGGGGGGGGGTGGGGGGTATGGACACACAGACACAGACAGATAATTAGGCAGACGAACAGAGATATATATGGGTAGGTATGTTTGTTCACAGACAGTGAGAAATACGGGTATATATGGGTAGGTAAATGGGTACACAGACAGTCAGAAAGACGGGTATATAGGTGTTGGTATATGGGTACAAAGACAGTCAGAAAGAAGGATAAATAGGGGTAGATATGTGGGTACACAGACAGTAAGAAAGACGGATATATAGGGGTAGATTTGTGCGTACACAGACAGTAAGAAAGACGGTTAAATAGGGGTAGATATGTGGGTACACAGACAGTCAGAAAGACAGATAAATAGGGGTAGATATGTGGATACACAGACAGTCAGAAAAGAAGGATAAATAGGGGTAGGTATGTGGGTACACAGACAGTCAGAAAGAAGGATAAATAGGGACAGGTATGTGGGTACACAGACAGTAAGAAAGCGGATATAAAGGGGTAGGTATGTGGGTACACAGACAGTCAGAAAGACGGATATAAAGGGGTAGGTATGTGGGTACACAGACAATCAGAAAGACGGATATATAGGGACAGGTATGTGGGTACACAGACAGTCAGAAAGACGGATACAAAGGGGTAGGTATGTGGGTACACAGACCAAAAATACAACATGGCTTCATTGATAAATTAGTAGATTTACAGGTAGACACGAATTGTCAAACTGAAAACAAAAGAATACAAAGATGTTATTGGATAAAACTTGCGTTTTTTATCAATTAGAGTTGCTTCCATCAAGTACGAATATCTAAAGCAGGATTAGCATTTAGTGGAAGACAGAGAAATCCCGATTAAACTTAGTTCCGACGCAATATCTTGTCTCTGTAAGTTCTTAAACGGTGGAGACTTGCCGTCCGCGTTAAAAGCTTTAATGGGCTCATCCCTTTTATGATCGGATCAAACCACGGGGCTGAAAGATTTGTTTCACTCACCGTGGCTTAAGATGCCCTGTAACGTGGAACGGAGCCGGGACACTCAGCCCGTCCGAGCGCCTGATTATGACGAGGTGTCCATGTATGGTTGAAGAATTTTTAACAGACTGTCGGCGCCAAAGATATCTGTAATCGCTATTTTACTTGTGGTTTTGGATAAACTGCTTTGTATTATAGAGGTGGTTGGTGCAGGGGGAAGATATTGCGTTGGTGGTGCAGGGGGAAGATATTGCGTGGGTGGTGCAGGGGGAAGATATTGCGTGGGTGGTGCAGGGGGAAGATATTGCGTGGGTGGTGCAGGGGGAAGATATTGCGTGGGTGGTTTTGGGTTTGGACATTGTATGGGTTGGGGGGGGGGGCTGGGTGTGGACATTGTTTGGGTGGAGGGGGGAGTAGATATTGTGTGTGCGGGGGGGGGGCTGGGTGTGGGCATTGTATGGGTGGAGGGGAGTAGACATTGTGTGCGGGGGGAAGGGGCTGGGTGTGGACATTGTATGGGTGGAGGGGAGTAGACATTGTGTGCGGGGGGGGGGGGGGGGCTGGGTGTGGACATTGTATGGGTGGAGGGGAGTAGACATTGTGTGCGGGGGGGGGGCTGGGTGTGGACATTGTATGGGAGGAGGGGGGTAGACATTGTGTGCGGGGGGGGGGGGGGCTGGGGTGTGGGCATTGTATGGGTGGAGGGGAGTAGACATTGTGTGCGGGGGGGGGGGGGCTGAGTGTGGGCATTGTATGGGAGGAGGGGGGTAGACATTTTGTGCGTGGGGGGGGGGGGAAGTAGACATTGTGTGCGGTGCGGTGGGGGGGGGAGTAGACATTGTGTGCGGTGGGGGGGGCTGGGTGGGGACATTGAATGGGTGGGGGGGGGAGTAGACATTGTGTGCGGTGGGGGGTGGGGCTGGGTGTGGACATTGTATGGGTGGGGAGGCTAGGTGTGAACATTTTATGGGTGGGGGAGTAGACATTGTGTGCGGGGGGGGGGGGTGGGGCTGGGTGTGGACATTGTATGGGTGGGGAGGCAGACATTGTGTGCGGTGGGGGAGGGCTGGGTGTGGACATTGTATGGGTGGGGAGGGGGGCTGGGTGTGGACATTGTATGGGTGGGGGGGGGCTGGGTGTGGACATTGTATGGGTGGGGGGAGACATTGTGTGAGTTGGGGGGGGGGGCTGAGTGTGGACATTGTATGGGTGGGGGGGGGGGCGCTGGGTGTGGACATTGTATGGGTGGGGGGGAGACATGTGTGTGGGGGGCTGGGTGTGGACATTGTGTGGATGGGGGGGGGGGCTGGGTGTGGACATTGTATGGGTGGGGGGGGGCTGGGTGTGGACATTGTATGGGTGGGGGGGCTGGGTGTGGACATTGTATGGGTGGGGGAGACATTGTGTGTGGGGGGCTGTTTGTGGACATTGTGTGGATGGGGGGGCTGGGTGTGGACATTGTATGGGTGGGGGGGCTGGGGGGGCTGGGTGTGGACATTGTATGGGTGGGGGGGGCTGGGTGTGGACATTGTATGGGTGGGGGGAGACATTGTGTGAGTTGGGGGGGGGGCTGAGTGTGGACATTGTATAGGTGGGGGGAGACATTGTGTGTGGGGGGGCTGGGTGTGGACATTGTGTGGATGGGGGGGGGGCTGGGTGTGGACAATGTGTGGGTGGGGGGGGGGGCTGGGTGTGGACATTGTGTGGGTGGGGGGGGCTGGATGTGGACATTGTGTGGGTGGGGGCTTGGTGTGGACATTGTGTGGGTGGGGGGGGCTGGGTGTGGACATTGTGTGGGTGGGGGGCTGGGTGTGGACATTGTGTGGGTGGGGGGCTGAGTGTGTACATTGTGTTTGCGCACGTGTGTGTGATCGGGAGGGAGAGAGAGAGGCGGGAGAGTGGGACCAGAGAGAGAGGGAAGACAGAGAGTGGTTGAGAGGAGACCAGAGAGAAAGGAGACAGAGAGGCGCCACAGTGGAGGCCAGGGAGAGAGAGAGAGAGAGAGAGGAGAAAGAGAGAGGATGAGAAAGAAAGAAAGATATATATATATCGTCTCTCTTTCTCTAGTGGTCTTCTCAACACTATGTCTCCTCTCTGTCCCCTCTTTCTTTAATGTATATATATATATATACACACACGGGGGGGGGGGCAGGGGGGAGACCGAGAGTGAGGGAGACAAAAAGTAGACAAAAGACTCAGGGAGTGGAGACAGAACGAGAGGATATAGAAAGAGACGACATAGAGAGGAGAGCTAGAGAGGGACCAAGAGACACCGAGCGAGACACAGAGAGAGTAGACTGAGAACAGGCAGACAGATAGAGAGTAGACTGAGAACAGGCAGACAGATAGAAAGAGAGTAGACTGAGAACAGGCAGACAGATAGAGAGTAGACTGAGAACAGGCAGACAAATAGAAAGAGAGTAGACTGAGAACAAGCAGACAGATAGAGAGTAGACTGAGAACAGGCAGACAGATAGAAAGAGAGTAGACTGAGAACAGGCAGACAGATAGAAAGAGAGTAGACTGAGAACAGGCAGACAGATAGAAAGAGAGTAGACTGAGAACAGGCAGACAGATAGAAAGAGAGTAGACTGAGAACAAGCAGACAGATAGAGAGTAGACTGAGAACAGGCAGACAGATAGAAAGAGAGTAGACTGAGAACAGGCAGACAGATAGAAAGAGAGGAGATCGAGAACAGGCAGACAGATAGAAAGAGAAGAGATCGAGAACAGGCAGACAGATAGAAAGAGAGTAGACTGAGAACAGGCAGACAGATAGAAAGAGAGGAGATCGAGAACAGGCAGACAGATAGAAAGAGAAGAGATCGAGAACAGGCAGACAGATAGAAAGAGAGTAGACTGAGAACAGGCAGACAGATAGAAAGAGAGTAGACTGAGAACAGGCAGACAGATAGAAAGAGAGGAGATCGAGAACAGGCAGACAGATAGAAAGAGAAGAGATCGAGAACAGGCAGACAGATAGAAAGAGAAGAGATCGAGAACAGGCAGACAGATAGAAAGAGAAGAGATCGAGAACAGGCAGACAGAAAGAGAGTAGACTGAGAACAGGCAGACAGATAGAGAGTAAACTTGAGTGTAGACATGAAGGAGGCAAACTATACAGAAAGATATGAGAGATAGATAGACGAGACAGAGAGGAAACGTGGGATAAAAAGAAAGGAGACATAAGACAGAGAAGGAGACCGAGAGAAGTCAGAGAGGAGAGACAGAGAAAACAC
Source organism: Candidula unifasciata (assembly GCA_905116865.2). NCBI lineage: Eukaryota > Metazoa > Mollusca > Gastropoda > Stylommatophora > Geomitridae > Candidula > Candidula unifasciata. The sequence goes on from CAJHNH020002992.1 coordinate 31,948, forward strand.
AGAGAGGGAGGAGAGAGAGAGAGAGAGAGAGAGAGAGAGAGAGAGAGAGAGAGAGAGACAGAGAGAGAGAGAGAGAGAGAGAAAGAGGACACGGAACACAGAAAGAAAAAGGACAGGACAGAGATAATGTGAGACAAATGAGACAGAGAGAAGAGACAGAGGCATAGAGAGCAGAGAAAGAGAGATGAGGCAGGGAGGATAAAAGAGATTGAAGACACTGAGGGAGTGGGAGGGTGCATCAACAAAGTTGTTAGTAGATATCCAAAGTTCCTAGCCAGACTGTAAGGTAGTATTGTGAAACCCAGGCCTTATAAACTCGAGTCCATCAGTAATGTTTACCATGACATGAACATGTATGCAGGATGGAAGACAATCGGTCAACACTGTAGCATGGGAAGCTAAGAACCAAGGAACCAGACCTCCAGGACGACCCACAGTTCTGAATGAAAGAGTACTTGAATGGAACAAAGCCAACGACCCACAGTTCTGAATGAAAGAGTAGTTGAATGTAACAAAGTCAACGACCCACAGTTCTGAATGAAAGAGTAGTTGAATGTAACAAAACCAACGACCCAAAGTTGTGAATGAAAGAGAACTTGAATGGAACAAAGTCAACGACCCACAGTTCTGAATGAAAGAGTAGTTGAATGTAACAAAACCAACGACCCAGTTCTGAATGAAAGAGTTCTTGAATGTAACAAAGCCAACGACCCACAGTTCTGAATGAAAGAGTACTTGAATGGAACAAAGCCAACGACCCACAGTTCTGAATGAAAGAGTACTTGAATGTAACAAAACCAACGACCCACAGTTCTGAATTAAAGAGTACTTGAATGGAACAAAACCAACGACCCACAGTTCTGAATGAAAGAGTACTTGAATGGAACAAAGCCAACGACCCACAGTTCTGAATGAAAGAGAACTTAAATGGAACAAAGCCAACGACCCACAGTTCTGAATGAAAGAGTACTTGAATGGAACAAAGCCAACGACCCACAGTTCTGAATGAAAGAGTAGTTGAATGGAACAAAACCAACGACCCACAGTTCTGAATGAAAGAGTACTTAAATGGAACAAAGCCAACGACCCACAGTTCTGAATTAAAGAGTACTTGAATGGAACAAAACCAACGACCCACAGTTCTGAATGAAAGAGTACTTGAATGGAACAAAGCCAACGACCCACAGTTCTGAATGAAAGAGAACTTAAATGGAACAAAGCCAACAACCCACAGTTCTGAATTAAAGAGTACTTAAATGGAACAAAGCCAACGACCCACAGTTCTGAATGAAAGAGTACTTGAATGGAACAAAGCCAACGACCCACAGTTCTGAATGAAAGAGTACTTGAATGGAACAAAGCCAACGACCCACAGTTCTGAATGAAAGAGTACTTGAATGGAACAAAGCCAACGACCCACAGTTCTGAATTAAAGAGTACTTGAATAGAACAAAGCCAACAACCCACAGTTCTGAATGAAAGAGTACTTGAATGGAACAAAGCCAACGACCCACAGTTCTGAATGAAAGAGAACTTAAATGGAACAAAGCCAACGACCCACAGTTCTGAACGAAAGAGTACTTGAATGGAACAAAGCCAACGACCCACAGTTCTGAATGAAAGAGTACTTGAATGGAACAAAGCCAACGACCCACAGTTCTGAATGAAAGAGTACTCGAATGGAACAAAACCAACGACCCACAGTTCTGAATGAAAGAGTACTTGAATGGAACAAAGCCAACGACCCACAGTTCTGAATGAAAGAGAACTTAAATGGAACAAAGCCAACAACCCACAGTTCTGAATGAAAGAGTAGTTGAATGGAACAAAGCCAACGACCCACAGTTCTGAATGAAAGAGTACTTGAATAGAACAAAGCCAACAACCCACAGTTCTGAATGAAAGAGTACTTGAATAGAACAAAGCCAACGACCCAGTTCTGAATGAAAGAGTACTTGAATGTAACAAAGCCAACGACCCACAGTTCTGAATGAAAGAGTACTTGAATGAAACAAAGCCAACGACCCACAGTTCTGAATGAAAGAGTACTTGAATGGAACAAAGCCAACGACCCACAGTTCTGAATGAAAGAGTACTTGAATGGAACAAAACCAACGACCCACAGTTCTGAATGAAAGAGTACTTGAATGGAACAAAGCCAACGACCCACAGTTCTGAATGAAAGAGAACTTAAATGGAACAAAGCCAACGACCCACAGTTCTGAATTAAAGAGTAGTTGAATGGAACAAAGCCAACGACCCACAGTTCTGAATGAAAGAGTACTTGAATGGAACAAAACCAACGACCCACAGTTCTGAATGAAAGAGTACTTAAAGAGAACAAAGCCAACATTAAATTTGCCAACAGAGAAGTCTGGCGATCTCTCTTTTTCAGATTCTACACCCCAAGGTTGAAGACGGCCGACTAAGGTAGGGAAAGTGTTATGGAACTATTATTGGACAGAAGACAGCGAACATAACGACGACGGCGTGCTTGACGCGCTAGCTAAGTTGATTAAACCAGCTGCGTGGCGACCGGTGACGAACTCCTTGTGGTCTGGGTTTATGCCTGGGGGTAGACAGAAAAGCCACATATTTTCCGTATTTACGGTATCTATCATGGAATCAAGGCCGAAGGGTTTCCATATCCATAGTACTGAGCCAAAAAGACGACGACGGCACAACTAAGACACAAACTATCTGAATTATTTGATTCTTTGTCTTATGTGTACGCCTTTCTTTCATATCTTTATGTCTGCTTACTTGTATGTCTGCTATATCTAGTTGTCTGCCTTATTTGCATGATCGTTTTAACTGTATGTCTGCCTTATCTCTGTGTCAGCTTATTTGTAGGTCTGTCTTATTTGTATGTCTTTCATATCTATATGTCTGTGCTATCTGTATCTCTGTCATATCAGTACGTCTGTCATATCTTTAAGTCTATCTTATCTTTATGCCCGCCTTTTCTATGTGTGCGTCTTATCTGTTTGCATGTCTGTCTTGTTTGTCAGTCCAGTCAATGCTAAGAAAAAAATCATCACCTTAGTGGCCACGGTTAAGTTCAGCAACACCGACCATGGGAGCCGGCATTAAGGTCTGACACTGAGATAAGTCACGACAACCCTGGACTTGTGTATTAGCCGGTGCCAGCCCTACAAACCAGGATCAGCATGTCAGCAGATGTCAGTTGTTGGACTTAAGCTCATGATTTACCCGAGCGAGTTTCTTACGTCCTACCTGGAATCACGCACTCGTCAACGTGTGCTTAAAAAAAAAATGTTAAATTGCAGAAATGCACAGAAATGTAGCTTCTGTCTCTGTAAATATTTCTCTGAGTGTTGATCGATAAATCTGATAGACCTACATCTTCCTTTGAGTGCTGATCAATACATCTCCTCTATCTGTCTACATATTTCTATGAGTTATAATCAATTAACCTCTTCTTTATATCCATTTACGCCATCAACAGCATCAGATGTGGCACGACATCATCCGCAAAAGGTTCGGGCATCTTCTGGATTTGCAGAAGGGTGCCCTGAAACCAGTACCGTTGCACTTCAGCTAGGAATCACTAAGGTGTCCGTGACATGGAGGAGACGGTTATTAAATCTAGCCACTCCAGCGACAGTGTCTGTAAGTCTCTTGAGAATCGCTTTATTTTTACCTTCGGTACACAAACACCAAGGGACTAAACTTCAAACATGGTTTCGTCTAAAAACCTCGAGTTACGGCCTTGGCATTCTCTGGCTATTTATTCTTGGACCACACGTAAAAGTGAAGTTTTATTTTTTGGGTTTTTACTTACGAAATTATAACAGCTAGAAAAAAAATAAAATTACAAATCCAATGGTACCTCATTTAAGCCTGTAAGTCGATTCTAAGCTGAGATATTAACATTTTTGTGGCGGACACCACGACAGAAAAATTGTAGTGGAAATCGAGAAAACATGGCTTCCGGCTGCGATCCAGTGAGATGATATGACTCAGTGTTTGATTTTACGGCCATAACTTTTTTGTTTCTGAACGAATCCCTTAGCAACCAAATATTGCTGGAAGCGGGAGAGTTAGACCTAACTGCCTATGCACGTTTTAAAAACATATAATACATTATGCACCTAATTAACATATGAAAATGGCCGCCAGCTCACTATTTTTAAGCAAAACATTATACCTATATAGCGAGCCTGGCGACATGCATATCAAATTGTGCGTCCCGACAAGGTGAACACAAAGATCATAAAAATATACCAAGGTCAGGCGACGTGACCTAATTAACATATGAAAATGGCCATCAATTGACTTTCTTTCAGCAAAAACCGTATACATTTATAGTTGTCTGCCAATGAGTTTTGTACTGGAACCAACAGGGGCATAAAAATATACAAAGACCATAAAAACACATGCAGAAGGGAGCTAGAAAGTGAAGTTAACAAGATAGGGAAGACACTAAGAGCAAATGTAATAGCAATGACTATAATGACAGCGTGAGTTGATTGAGGACTAATGCCCCATTAGGGTATAGAAGGCAGAAGAAAAAGAAAAAAGATACAGTTTGGCAATATGTTTTGGACAAAATTAACATAGAAAGCGTATGAATGTGAATGTCTTTACTACACGAAGCACCTAAAAGTATCAACTAGTAATGATGCCACAGTGAGAAATCAATGATAACGTGCATACATGAGGGATAACAATAAATAGCACTAATGTTCTTACATTTGAAAAAAAGGGGGATTGAGATAGATACATATGAAATGTAGACAGACAGACAGAGACAACATGGATGATTTATATACCGTGGGATTTTGATGTGATTATACATTCACCACAGCTTCACACATGCTGCTGCTATTTCTATAAAGCCACTATGGAAACATCCATCTGGCAGGTGGAATAGTACAACAAGGATCATTGTTATACGGTGTTGTTTTCATATACATATCACTGCTTCTCTCTTGTTGTGTACTAGTACATAAGACAACAGTCTAGGCATACACTAATAACAAAGACAGCATGGGTGATTGATATACCGTGGGATTTTGATAAGATTATATATTCGCCACAGTTTCTCCGGAAAACGACTGCTATTGTGTAATAAAAAAAAATTAAAAAATTATTGTGGTATCCATGTTTGCCCAGCATCCAAGAGCAAAACATTTACACTGGTATGCATCATGACCAGTCGACACACAGAGGACTGTATTTAGTGAATAGAAAATCACAAAGAGACAGCTTAAAATTATATGGGATCTGAGCAAATTGAATGCATAAGACAGCAGAGCCAGGGAATACCACAGGAGAGGACATACAGTGGGGATAGCAACAAGTCGAAAGACAGAGACAGGTAAAAAAATGAAAAGAGGCAGTGACCCAGAGAATAACAGTCAGGAAAAAGTCACACCCTAAAAATGAATATAAAATAAAGTTATCAATACAATATACAATAAGCTAACTCACTGATACATTGATAAACACTCAAAACCGTTTGATGTATTGCAGCACAAAACAAATGACACCATATATCAAAATTAGGTGTACCTTCAGTATTTGTTAAAACTGCCAGTAAAGCAACTAAGCTCACTTTTGAAATGCCTTTTCCATATAATACCAGCCCGTGAGACAGTGTGAGCTCAACAGCTCTTTTATTATTAATCAAAACCAATAATAATAATCTTCTTATTCATGTAAGACATACTAATGGACGATAGAAACACTGACCACAAGTACATACAATTTTACAAAAATGATAAATCCCCCAGTGCGAAGTCGACTAAAAACTGTTTAACATTCATACTACAAAAGTCACTTGATGGCTCATCATGTTCTCTCCAGTACCACAAATCAATAACTTTCTTACATTTATCTTTTGTTTGTGTGGTTCCCACATTCCTAACCATCTCAAAGTAAACACAGTCCTGGCCCTCTTGATGCCAAACATGTCGCAGTATAACATTTGATAAACATGCATTATCAGTTAAAAAACCTCTCTAAATGAATTTTGGACGTACTATCTAAATCATTAAAGATTTTCAACTGTAGCAGTGCAGGAACTAGCCCTATCTGAGCTACTGCAGCCTTCAGCTCCTTCTCATAAGCATCTCTGCAAGCTTTATCATTTTTATGTAAAGCCACCCTCTCATTGTCTTGCTCTCTTTCACACGTACTCTATCTAACCCTCATTGCCTGTTTCATAGCAGAATCAACAAATTGCTGCAGCTGATTATTTGGAAGGGAATCTAGCCAGACCAATGTGTGATTTTTGGTAGCCTTTGTCTTCGCTTCACTGAAGCAAAGGTTAGCATGCGGGGCTCTTCTCATCAAGGCATCCATCATGCCCAGAGTCCGCTCAGCATGCATATTATGAGTAGGAGCTGAAGCTGTTAGTTCTATGAACTCTGGTGACTCAGTAGGGTTGGTCCCATCAAAATAACATTTCAACTGTCTTTCAAGAACAATAATAAATTCATGCAATAAACATTTTACTGTCTCCACAAACTCATTCGAGGTGGCCACCTCCATGTCTCTTAGTTCAGGCTGCACGTCCATCATCTCATTTCCAAATACATCAAGTTGTGTGTGCAGTAAGCCCTCTGGTCTTTCTACCAAGCTTTTCAGTGCCTGCATGCAAGGTCTGAAGGCCTCCGCCTAGATTAAGGAAATGTTAGAAATAAACATGACATGCTTATAGTAAGCACTTAGAATTTTAAAGCAGTTTTCATGTGTTATAAAAAATTTGACTGTACAGTGTTACATATTTCAAATGTTAAGCATTATTATTGCACTACTTTTAACAGCATGCAGTGAAACAAAATAATGTCTTTGGTAAAAATTGCATTCAACTCCTTACTATTCATGATAATATTAAGTTGTAAACAATGTAGAACGTTACAGACAATACATAAAACATAAAAAGGTGCAAATGTGAAAACTGTTATGACTAAAAACATCTCATTTTGAACATAAACTGTAAATGTTTTTTTTTTCTATGGTATGACCTATTGTGTGTATACTGCATATATAATCTTCTTCATCTTCACGTTCACTGGCTGGAAACCCCAGGGAAAAGTTCTGGCTGTTTGGTCCACTTCTGGACCCAAGTCTGTTGACAGGACCTGATTGTTGCCTGCGCATCCATTTTACAGTTAAGACTCATTTGCATGCAGATTGTTGGTTCTGTAACTCTCAGACAGGTGCACTCTGACTTCGAAAGATGCTCACAATTAATTAACTCGTACGACATCAAAACAAAAATAAAATGTTCAATTTAGTGCCAGAATTTGTGAAATTCGTGATCAAGATATGGGCAGGTAAAAATATCTCCAACATAAAATTCTGAAAACTCTAAATAATTACAAACACATGAAAAAATGGTACAATGTTTGTGGATGTTTAAAAAGTAACTCACATAACATTGTCAATTTACTAAGCATCCTAAGTTAATTACCAAAGAATTATCACCAAAGAATCATCTTACCAATGATGGCCTAAATTAATAATTGGGATTTGGGGGTGATCAAGCAAAAATATCTCCAACATAAAATTCTGTAAACTCTAAATAATGACAAACACATGCAAAAATGGTACAATGTTTGTAGATGTTTAAAAAGTAACTCACATAACATTGTCAATTTACTAAGCATCCTAAGTTAATTACCAAAGAATCATCTTACCAATGATGGCCTAAATTAATAATTGGGATTTGGGGGTGATCAAGCAAAAATATCTCCAACAGAGAATACGAAGGGCTCTAAATAATGACAGATGCATGAACAAATGCTACAATGGTTGTGGATTTTAAAAAAAATGATTAAAATAACGTTAGGTAATTTAATAATTATTTTAAGTTAATTATAAAGCGGCAAAAACGGTCTCCTAGTGCAAACATATTGGATTTGAAGAGAAAACAATGATGCCACTAAACAATTTTTTTTAAACATGTGCTGTATTGCCAATCTTTGTGAAATTTCCCCCACTTATATAAAAATTTACGCAGAATTCAAAAATACACCACACATTGCGGTAATCTGGCTAATTAAAAAGATATTTACGAAATTACTTACTGTTAAATCACTGCGTGCTGCCAAAAAAAAAACGATTTAATTTATACGCGTCAAAACCATCTCAGGTCAAAGCCTGGCATCTCTCCAATAACTCCTAATAACTTTTTCGATTTTATCTTTCACGTAAAGAGCACAGAAAAATAATTTCTCAATAACAGACAACTGGTTTTCAAATTTTCGGGTCGCAATCGCGTCTATAGTTACCGACGAAAATGTATAGCAAAATAAACGAAACAAAACGATCCATTGCTATACCTAAGTCTCGTAGGAAAGTTGGATGCTTTTGAGAATACTACGTCGTGAAATCCCAGCCTTTTCGACGCCGCATTTCTAGAGCGACTCTCCGAATGCTACCAGAAGGGTACGTCTCAGAAATCGAACAGGGTCTCACAGAGAGCAGTGTTATACAGATTCAACAGTAACAGAACCAGAGGTCGACCACGCAGAAGATGGACCGCAGAAATATTAGAGACACCGACAAGTACTTTATAAGAAGCAAACAGAAGGACTCGTTCCAGATATCTCTTCCTCCCCTCATATATATATAATCCTTGCCTGTCCCAGACAGCGCTGTTTATAACAGTTGTGTGTCCTAACGATAAACTTCTAACGATGTTGAACTGGCTGTCTGGGATTTGCTTTGATGGTCTGTCATCCAGGACGTGACTTGGAGTCGCAAGAGCCGTCAAAACCGTCAACATGAAGCCTGGGTGGGAAGAAGAGACAGCAAGATTCATATAAGTAATGTATAGCAACGGGCATTCTTCTTCCTATGCCTATTTAAAGGCACCTATTGTTTATTATGTTGTGGCTAACCGCTAGGCTACGATATTTTCCCCTTTCAGATACAAACATCTAACATGCTTTTTATGGGACAGTGAGTCTAATCTCTCACCCCGCCCTTCACGACCCCCCCCCCCACACACACACACACACACACCGCCGCCCCGTTTGGGCCCCGGAACTGAGAACTGAAGCAACGGGCATTCTTCTTCTTCTTCTGTTTCTTCTTCTTCTCCTTTCGTTCATCCCAAATAAATTCTCTATATCTGCAGTGTAGTCTCAAGTATCAACTTCAATCGTTTGTAATTCACGCAGAGATCCGTAAAGTTTGGCTTCCAGCAGTGTTTCTCTTGGCCTTGATGTGTTGTATGTGGGCCAGTCTTGGAGCATGTGATCTGTTGTATCAGGTGCCAGTCCAAATGTTCATATGGCTGATTCTCCAGATTCTGAGGCCGAGAAGTGGATTGTATCCTTTTCTAAGGCGTAGAACAATTACCTGCTCTGATCTGTCCATAATATGGTGATCGTCTTGTGTCAGTTTTGGTGGTCCTCTGATTGATTTGATTATTCTCTTCTTCTATTGAAAGAAAACTAGTAGGTCATGTTGTTCTTCATTAGCACCTTCCTTGGCTAGTTTATTAGCTTTGTCATTTCCTGGAACTCCACAGCGGGATGGTATCCAGCACTGGTTGCCTAATTGGCACAGTAGTGCCTGTATACTTGGCAATTTTCCAGACTGGGGTGCCTGAAGTACCGCTCTTGCATCTGTCAGTTATACCATGGGTTGTAAAGCAAAAGACTTTGAAAGAAAAGTGTGCAAAGAATGTATGCTGACTGCCAAATATACACATTACTGAACAGGTCGACTTGAGTAACTGTTTTTCTTGGCACTTTTGACAGCTACCTTATGCATTTAACGTGTGTGTTTGCGACTGGCTTTGCCGAGACTGCAGTCTGTTTCAGTTTGTTTTCACAAAGCTAACGATGGACATTCTGAGTGGTTTTCGTTGGCACAGGACGGGTGGTCAATTTGTCATGAAGTTGGAGCTACGGTTAGCTGATTACTTAAATAACTCAGTGGTATACCATACTAGCGAGCTTCTACTGTGCTGACAAAGTGGTAACAAATTGTTACAATCACCAGTTACTAAAGTTACCTACTGGCTGGCTTACGGACCCAAGTGCGGAGTTGTTATCGGTTATCTGTCCTGACAAATAATGACCTCCCTTGAACAATCAGATTAAACTCCCTCTCATGCCCATTGAATGTTGGTGCCACACGCGAGTACTGACAGCGAGATTTTCCTCGTGGGCCTCATTCTGTGGCAAGAAGGCGAGGGCGGGATGGGGGGGGGGGGGTTATATTCAGAAGGGAGGACAGGAGAATGGTGGGCGGCAGGGGGTTATGGAATCTGGGAACTTAGGCACTGTGAGCTTTTTTTTTTTTTTCAGAAAAAAAAAATGTAGGCTCCTACTCCCTAAATCTGTTAGGAGGTTCCGCCCCCCCCCTCCCCGCCCCTTCCCCAACCCGGCTTTAAAAAAAAAAGAGAGAGAAAGAGAGAGATAAATGAGAGGGAGAGAGAGAGTGAGATAAATAGAGAAAGACACTGAGAGATAGAAAGAGAAAAAGATAGTAGGAAAAACAGAAGAGTTAGAGAGAGAGAAAAAACGAACGAACGAGCGAACAAAGGAACTTTATTTTCAAAGGGTCACGAATTAGGTACGCAGGCCTGTCTTACATTAGGCCTTTCCTAACTCCCATCTTTCACACAGTAGTTGTATTTTATCAATAAAACATGTTATGTTCGTGTAATATTATGCATACAATGAATATCGCGTCAAAAACAGAAGCATGGGTGGTAAAATGCACACACACCCACATACACCGCAAACCCATTCACTCATTTACACACACACACATAGGCACCCAATACACACATATCCACACAAACATGCACACACACACACACATATAGGTACATACACACACATACATACACAGAGAGAGAGAGAGAGAGAGAGAGAGAGAGAGAGAGAGAGAGAGAGAGAGAGACAGAGACAGAGACAGAGACAGAGAACACTGAGGTGGGGGAATACATTTGTGGATGTCGCAAACAGCAGAAACAACGGAAGTTGAGTGTCGCAATCAAGCTTGTGAATCTCAAGCCTAGTTAGCTAATTCTCCACGTCTGCTTGTGGTCTGCCTGGCTACAGAAACATGATGGTATCAGGCGAAATATACACAACCTAATGACAACTTTTTTTTAAAACTTTTTTTTTTGGGGGGTGGGGGAGGGAAAGGAGTGGTGGTGGTGGTGGGGGGGGGGGGGGGGTTATGTAGTACTTTAATTTGCATCCTTTTCGGTGTGTGTCTCTCTCAAAGTTGTCTATATTCGGTAAGCCTTCGTTTGTTTGTGCTCTGTTGTGGATTAGAGGGAAGAAAACTCACAGAAACTCATGCATTCTATTTCTTTTTCTTCTAGTCCGTTCCGTGTGGCGTTGGCAGTCATGTACTTTTACAGCCGTCTATATCATGTACTTTTACAGCCGTCTATATCATATACTTTTACAGCCGTCTATATCATGTACTTTTACAGCCGTCTATATCATGTACTTTTACAGCCGTCTATATCATGTACTTTTACAGCCGTCTATATCATATACTTTTACAACCGTCTATATCATGTACTTTTACAGCCGTCTATATCATATACTTTTACAAACGTCTATATCATGTACTTTTACAACCGTCTATATCATGTACTTTTACAGCCGTCTATATCATGTACTTTTACAGCCGTCTATATCATGTACTTTTACAGCCGTCTATATCATGTCCTTTTACAGCCGTCTATATCATGTACTTTTACAGCCGTCTATATCATGTACTTTTACAGCCGTCTATATCATGTACTTTTACAACCGTCTATATCATGTACTTTTACAGCCGTCTATATCATGTACTTTTACAGCCGTCTATATCATGTATTTTTACAGCCGTCTATATCATGTACTTTTACAGCCGTCTATATCATGTACTTTTACAGTCGTCTATATCATGTACTTTTACAGCCGCCTATATCATGTACTTTTACAGCCGTCTATATAATGTACTTTGAAACACTTTTCACACAGATAATTCTTTATGACATGATGCTGAACTGTCCAGTCTCGCCTCCTTGGTCTCCCTCTGCCTCTCCTATCCAAATTTACCATTGTTACAAAGCACTCAAGTTTTTTCCTTTTCACGACGTACCTACAGAATTATCTCACTCTGGTGCAGGTTCAGTTCTCATTGTGACGTTTTTTCTTTCAATACATCTTCATTACATTTGTGAGTGAGTGAGTGTGTGTGCCCATGACGTTCTCGTGTTCTTCTCAAAGTCCATGCCGTGTGGCGTTGGTAGTCATGTCTATCCACAACCTTCTGTCTCGTGTACTTTCAGTCAGCTCCGACATAGATGATCATTTATGCCATGTGGCGTTGGTAGTCAAGTCTATCCACAACCTTCTATCTCGTGTACTTTCAGTCAGCTCCGACATAGATGATCCTTTATGCCGTGTGGCGTTGGTAGTCATGTCTATCCACAACCTTCCATCTCGTGTACTTTCAGTCAGCTCCGACATAGATGATCATTTATGACATGATGTTAAAACTGTCCAGCATCTTTTCTCTCGGTCGCTCTCTGCCTCTCCTCGCCGTCAACTTTCCTACTGTCACGATTCACGTTATATCATTTTTCTATAAATTCACATCGATGCGGCTTTCCTATGGATCTCTTTACTGCAATACTGCAAACAGTTCTAGAAGAAGGGATTTTTTTTTGGGAGGGGGGGGGGGGGAATCTAGCTCATTTTTTTCACCAACTGGCTAACTGTCCGTGGACACTTCGAGAAACTCATGAGAGTATATAGCTGGACAGACAAGTATATTTTAGGTAAACAAAAAAATACGTTTTTTAAAGTTCATCATCGTCACCAAGTGCCTTGCCAGCTGGCGTAGGCATTCGTGCATCTCCACAGATCTTTGTATTAAATCCACTGATGATATTCCTCCATGCCACTGTATTAGGCCATCCACCATCAATTCTCTTGGTCTACCTCTACCTCTTCTACCAGTGATCTTTGCAGTCAACACGATATTTTCCAGTGCTCCTTCTGTCATCACACGAGCAAAGAACATTGTATCTCTCTCATTGTTATATATTTTGTTCTACTTTCATTTGCCATTTCCAGGCAATCATTGTTTTTCTGAGTGTCCAATATATTTGCCACATTCTTCTCAGCTTCCCTATGGATGACTTTATTGCAAACAGTTCTGGAAGGAGGGGCAAAAACCTAACTCCCTATTTTTCCACCAACTGGCTGACTGTATTTAACTTTGATAAACTCGCGCAAACATCAGAGTAAACAGCTGGACAACAAATCATATTTTTGGTAAACATAAGGAGTTTTTCAAGGTCAGAAAGACATATTCAGCATTATTTTCTTCAAAAGTTAAAAGCCAAGCGGTTTGGCTTCACTACACCTTATTACCCCATAAAGCTCGGTTCTATTTGCAGAATCGGCTAGTCGCCTTCTAAGCACGTCGCTTAAAGCATGAACTCCGTAGCTGCAGCGACCCCTCCACCCCTCCCAAACTATGACACTCTGTGATGTCAGAACTCTTTAAAAAAAAAAGTCTAAGAAACAACCCCACGATCTTCATAGGGTGAGGTAATTTGGCTTGACGACTGCAACACCGTGACCCCCTTAAAAGATGTTACGCCCATAAATTTGATAGCACCTTTCCTTTCTGTCCTTCTAGATGATAATGTTATATTGTGCTACCAGAGGGCACGGGACACACAGCCCATGGTGATGGCGAGTGTGACTAGCGAGACCCGCCAGTGTTCAGAAAAATGTTCCGTAATTCTAGCATGGCATTTCGGCACTGTTGGTGCCATTATGTGTATTTAGTATCTTTCTTCTCAGACGCTCTTCTCCCATCATTTCTTTCTTAATCCTAATCCCCTTCCTAATGTGACCCCCCCCCCCCTTTCACGGTTGATGACATTGTGTTCCTACGAATCATACTCTATATCTGTATCATTTATGTCCCGCTTGTACACATCTTTATTCTGTAGTCGGCCTCGACATCTTATACCATTCTGCCATTCACTATAGAGTGTGTGTATGGGAACTCTGCCATCCCCCATCGCCCATAAAGACTAGCATAAGTACGTAACTGGAAGGACATTACGGTCAGGACATTGAAGCAGTATCATTGGACACTGGCTGACTTAGCACATTGAAGCAGTATCATTGGACACTGGCTGACTTAGCACATTGAAGCAGTATCATTGGACACTGGCTGACTTAGCAGATTGAAGCAGTATCATTGGACACTGGCTGACTTAGCACATTGAAGCAGTATCATTGGACACTGGCTGACTTAGCACATTGAAGCAGTATCATTGGACACTGGCTGACTTAGCACATTGAAGCAGTATCATTGGACACTGGCTGACTTAGCACATTGAAGCAGTATCATTGGACACTGGCTGACTTAGCACAAGCTGTAAGTATGAGTATTTTGAAGTATAAGCAGTGGCGAGGGGTGATCAACTGGCATGTGTAAGTAAATCATTAGAGAGGAACAAAAACACATTCTATAAAACATCAACAAGCAAGGCGAAAGGAAAACAGGAAACAAAATTAATGTAAAAACTGAAAGTAAAAACAGCATACCGGGTTATTTTGTGAGCAACAACTGGAACAATGAATAAACAGAAAAACTGATTACTCTTTGTTCCTGGTTTGTCAACGTGAGATAACTGCGTTATGCCTGTTTTCAGCATTGACTTCTGAGGTATCTGTTTTCTGGGTAAGTGTTCCCAGTTAGTTTCATGGGAAATTTGTTGTCTGGGTAAGTGTTCCCAGTTAGTTTCATGGGACATTTGTTTTCTGGGTAAGTGTTCCCAGTTAGTTTCATGCGACATTTGTTGTCTGGGTAAGTGTTTCCAGTTAGTTTCATGCGACATTTGTTGTCTGGGTAAGTGTTTCCAGTTAGTTTCATGGGACATTTGTTGTCTGGGTAAGTGTTCCCAGTTAGTTTCATGGGACATTTGTTGTCTGGGTAAGTGTTCCCAGTTAGTTTCATGGGACATTTGTTGTCTGGGTAAGTGTTCCCAGTTAGTTTCATGGGACATTTGTTGTCTGTGTTAGTGTTCCTAGTTAGTTTCATGGGACATTTGTTGTCTGTGTTAGTGTTCCCAGTTAGTTTCATGGGACATTTGTTGTCTGGGTTAGTGTTCCCAGTTTGTTTCATGGAACATTTGTTGTCTGGGTAAGTGTTCCCAGTTAGTTTCATGGGACATTTGTTGTCTGGGTAAGTGTTCCCAGTTAGTTTCATGGGACATTTGTTTTCTGGGTAAGTGTTCCCAATTAGTTTCATGGGACATTTGTTGTCTGGATTAGTGTTCCTAGATAGTTTCATGGGACATTTGTTGTTTGCGTTCCCAGTTTGTTTCATGGAACATTTGTTGTTTGTTGTTTGCGTTCCCAGTTTGTTTCATGGAACATTTGTTGTCTGTGTTAGTGTTCCCAGTTTGTTTCATGGAACATTTGTTGTTTGTTGTTTGTTGTTTGCGTTCCCAGTTTGTTTCATGGGACATTTGTTGTTTGGGTTAGTGTTCCCAGTTTGTTTCATGGAACATTTGTTTTCTGGGTTAGTGTTCCCAGTTTGTTTCATGGAACATTTGTTGTTTGTTGTTTGCGTTCCCAGTTAGTTTCATGGAACATTTGTTGTTTGGGTTAGTGTTCCCAGTTTGTTTCATGGAACATTTGTTGTTTGTTGTTTGCGTTCCCAGTTAGTTTCATGGAACATTTGTTGTTTGGGTTAGTGTTCCCAGTTAGTTTCATGGAACATTTGTTGTCTGGGTTAGTGTTCCCAGTTTGTTTCATGGAACATTTGTTGTCTGGGTTAGTGTTCCCAGTTAGTTTCATGGAACATTTGTTGTTTGGGTTAGTGTTCCCAGTTTGTTTCATGGAACATTTGTTGTCTGGGTTAGTGTTCCTAGTTTGTTTCATAGGACATTTGTTGTTTGGGTTAGTGTTCCCAGTTTGTTTCATGGAACATTTGTTGTTTGCGTTCCCAGTTAGTTTCATGGAACATTTGTTGTTTGTTGTTTGCATTCCCAGTTAGTTTCATGGAACATTTGTTGTTTGGGTTAGTGTTCCCAGTTAGTTTCATGGAAAATTTGTTGTTTGGGTTAGTGTTCCCAGTTTGTTTCATGGAACATTTGTTGTCTGGGTTAGTGTTCCCAGTTAGTTTCATGGAACATTTGTTGTCTGGGTTAGTGTTCCCAGTTTGTTTCATGGAACATTTGTTGTCTGGGTTAGTGTTCCCAGTTTGTTTCATGGAACATTTGTTGTCTGGGTTAGTGTTCCCAGTTAGTTTCATGGAACATATGTTGTCTGGGTTAGTGTTCCCAGTTAGTTTCATAGGACATTTGTTGTTCTTTGTTGTTTGCGTTCCCAGATGTAAACCCCAACAGAAAGACCTGGTGGTTAGTCCACTTCTGGACTTCGGCTTTATTCCAGGACCTGAGTTTTGTATTTGCATCCATTTTACAGACCTTGCTTACTTGTATGCAGACTGCTGGTTCCTTGCCTCTCAGGCAGATGTATTCCAACTCTGAAGGAAGTCACTATCTAGCCCTTTCTTAGGACATGCTTGTTGGGGAGGCAGTGGGTCTACTCTTGTTTTCCCCACAATGGGACCTTGGAACCCACACGGGAATGAGACATTTCACAACCTCATGTGTGTGGTGACTTTGTGCTTCCCCTGTTCTACAAGCGCTGCCCTTAGAGGACCCATTAGGGGCATAAACATATAGACTGGTGGCTCTCAAGAGAAGACAGCGGCAGAACATGGGCATTGTCAGCCCTTTTCCACGCCTTTAACTGTATTGGGTACATTGGGCTACACCTATTTCTAATAGACGGGCGATGTGATCAGCATCAGGCCAGCTGTCTTTACTTACAAGGACTTTACCTGGTAGTCATTTAAGGCTGGGTCAATCAGCCGCCATCTAATGAGGCCTTCATAAATGGACACAATTAGTGAAAGAGAATAAACAAGAGAATGTTATGAGAAAGAACAAAACTTGTTATAAAATTTATCAAACATTTTAGACATTTAATGGAGGCAAAGTGAGAGGCACAAGACCCACAATTGGTGGTGGAATGATGAGGAAACTTCACAACCAGCCCTAACTATGAAATACATGATGATGGTGATGATGTTTTTGTTGTTGATGATGTTGATGTTAGAGATGGTGATGATGTTTTTGTTGTTGATGTTGTTGATGATGGAGATGGTGATGATGTTTTTGTTGTTGATGTTGTTGATGATGGAGATGGTGATGATGTTTTTGTTGTTGATGATGTTGATGATGGAGATGGTGATGATAATGATGAGCTGATGATACAATTTTGCTGATGATGATGATGATTTTGATGACCTGATTTTGTTGATTATGACGATGCTGATGAGCCAACACTGATGATGATGATTTTGTTGATGATGATAATTATGCTGAGGACAATTATATTTCTTTGCCTTCTGTATTCATTGTAAAAAAGGCACGCTGTGCTGTGGTTTACAGCTTAGCTGCAATATCTGCAGATTTTGAACCAACACATTCACTTTCAACAATCCCCTAATAAATCATTCCTTATGACATGCCTTTTGGAGGCTTTTTTTCCCTCCAATAGAATGACTCCTCAAACGATGATAAGGGATCAACTCTACACCCTACCACCAGCCCCTTTCAATGACATCTAATTATCATGTAATTTATGCAAATATAATTTAAAATGTTAAAATAATATTTTTAATACTGGTATAATAGGCAGTGATATATTACAATATAAGGGATACACTTTTATAATTTACTGAATGTTTCTTCACATAAATTATGTTATGTTATCACAATCGACATCACTGCAATTTGGGCATTCCCATGCGTGCTCAGTCCTCTGGTGCAGCAGCCACTTCAGTCTACTTCTACTGATTGTTTTCATGAGAAGCTGGTTATAACGTGGTCTATTTCTGCCTCAAAGGTGGTGTGGACCTGCTTCACCAGGTTTTACTCCCATGTCACACACTCCTGTAAGCATTAAAAAAAAAAAAAAAAAATTGGCCCTCATGTGAAGATTGACCCCATGACCTACATAGTACTCCTGCCATTGAGACTCTAAGACTGCGCTACCGAGAGATGAGTACCAATAGTCAAGTAAAGGTCCCCTTCCCACACCTTCAGGCATACTAGCAATGTAGGGCTAGACCTATATTTTTCTAGGCCAGTCGGCACTGGGTGGGTGGTGTGGTCAGCATCACGCCGGCCGCCTTTTCTTCCTAGGACTACACCTGTACCCACTCAAGGATGGGTTGACCTGGAAGTCAAGATCATTTTTGAAAAAGCCACGCTTCCTCAAGACACAAACCCACCTTCTGAACCGCAGTCTGGCGTCTAGCCGCCAATGTCACAGCAATTCCTGATGAGTACGAAAACTTATGCTTAATACTGATGCTGATAACAGAAATACCTCTGTCTGCCATCTTTTCATGGAAGCAGACTCTCAAAGACTAGGCATTTTCACACTAGGCATTTTCACACTAGGTATTTTTACACTAGGCATTCTCACACAATGCATTTTCATACACACATCTGCAAAATGAATGTTTATCTGCCTACCACCATAGAAGCTGAATCATTATTGGCCCCTAATATTAGAGTTCATAGACATTGGAAATAAAGAATGTATGTTTAAATCTTGCAGACAAGAAAAAAAAAAAAACATTCAACAAGAAAAAACATACAGCAAGAATAAACATACAACAAGAATAAACGTACAACAAGAATAAACATACAACAAGAATAAACATACAACAAGAATAAACTTACAGCAAGAATAAACATACAACAAAAATAAACAGACAACTAGAATAAACATACAACAAGAATAAACATACAAGAAAAATAAACATACACCAAGAATAAACATACAAGAATAAACATACAACAAGAATAAACATACAACAAGAATAAACATACAACAAGAATAAAGATACTGTATTTCTCCGTGTATGAAATGCCCTGTTGGTGTAAGACTGCCTCTATTGTTTTAGCCCAAAACTAAGAAATAAATATACTGTTAAAAACAACCCCAAAAAAAAAAACACTTCTGTTGGTGCTTTCATGTTTTTCAAAACAAAACACACACAATTATTTTTTTTCTTCAGAAATGCATATTATTTGATGGTGTTTTCTTTGTTAATAGTTGCATGGAAAACCCATATGCTTAAAACCTATCAATGACACAGATACAAAAGAACTCAACTGATTGGCTGAATCCTCAGGTATTCTTGTGTGCAATTTAAACCATTTTACTCATTAAATTACGAAGACTTTAAATGTAAAATTATGTTTCTTTCATCAGCTTTGCAAAGTTTTAGGTAACAAAGCTCAATCAGATAATTGTGCATTCTCTTTTTTTTAAAAACATTTTTCAAACATTCCACCTAAAAGACAATTCCCAATTTAAAACTTTGAAAACTGTGAAAAGCATATCGTCTCATACACGGAAAAATACGTTAAGTGCATATTTCACAAGGGGCAGGCAGCCAATAACTCCCAGTTATGAAATCAATCGACAACTTAAATATTAATTTCTACAGCAAGTGACCTCAGTTTAACAGTCTGAGAACCATTGCAATCAGATAACAACAAAACGTACATGAGATCTGAACCTGACTGTTACATTCGTTGAATATGTTTAAGTTTTCTTTCTGCTAGCCAGGATTTGAACCTCAAGCGTATATGGCTCTCAAATGTGGTGAAGGGGCATTCTACACAAGAGATGAGGATGAAAGCTACACCCCATGAGCAGATCAGAATAGCCAGGTAGGTGTAAACCTGTAGATATAAATAAACACAAATATCAGTTAAGTTTACGTCACAAAATATAAACCTGTTGATTTAAATTATGTTCACAACATTACAAAAATAAATCTGTAGATACAATATTCATCAATTGCATTAATTGCAACTTCTCTAAACATTTTAATATGCCACAAGTGTACAACCATTAAAATTTTTTCTTAATAAAGACATTTGTGATTTAGGTAATATGAACATGCTTTATAATGCCGGGGTGCCAGGTTCGATCCTAGCTGCACGTATTTTGACAACAGACTACCTTGCATTGATTTCAACAGTATCATTGAGGGCTGACTGTTCAGGAGCAATGGCAACCTAATGAGCTAAATTTGCCTAGAAAAACCACAATAGCCCAAAATTTCTGGTGTGGGTTCCTTTAACACCCTGTAAAGAATACACAACTAATTTCATAATAACAGTTTTCTATCCCGGGAATCATTCTTGGGACCCTGTATGGAAAAAAAGAAAAGTTAACAAAACTTACCAGCTCGCCAAAGTTGAGGTAGAAGTGATTATTCGAGGATTCAATCACCACTGAAATGAGCGTCGGATGAAGGAGAAACACTCCGTATGTGATGCGACACAGAGGAAGAAATATATTCCATGACAACAGTTTGCCTACAAAAGCTGTGAAATAAACATTTATTCATCATCATTATCTTCATCATCATATTCATTATCGTCGTCGCCATTATCATCATCATCAATGCCTTGTCGACTGGTGTGAGCAATCATGACTCTCCACAACCTACGATCTCCAACAACAGCATGTATCAGCTTAGGCAATGAATGACACCTTCATGCCAAGACAAAAGGCTGTCGGGAATCTTCTCACATTGTCTTCCTCTACCTCCTTCCAAAAACTTTTCCAGTTGTCACAACATGTTTCCGCATGTTCATTCAGTAACCACCACAACAAAAATAAATATATAAATTATTGACATAGGTTCCAGGATTGGGACGGGGGGGGGGGGGGGGGGGGAACAGACCACTGCTACCCACGCCCCCCCCCCCCCCCGAAAAAACATGGCGCAAAAATTAACTAACTTTCAGGGGGGGGGGGGGGGTGTGCGTGTAAGTTTAAATTTTTTTTTCAAGTTAGAACACATCTGCCTGAGAGGCTAACAAATAAGTCAGGTCTGTAAAACAGATGTGCAAGCAGAACTCAAGTTCTGGAACAAGACCAAAATCCAGAAGAGGATGAATAACCAGAACTTTTCTGCTGGGGTTTACAACCGGTGAGCAAAAAAAAGAGTACATAAACTTCTATTTAGTACACCTTTGATAAAGACTTCTGGTCAAAACGTTCAGTTGTTTTGGTGCTCGTCTTTTTCATTCCTTCAGTTGAGCTATGTAGTTGCATTTTATGAGGTATTCAGCACTTCTTACTTTTCTTAACATGGATTTATTGCTAGTCAAAATCGCAACCATCATGGTCTGTGAGACCCATGCCTCCTCAGAGCACAATATAACACTGATCGTCTTTCTCTCCCCTTGTGGGTCGCGGAGCACTATTGTGGGAAAAACAAGAATAGACCCACTGCCTCACCAACAAGCATGTTGGCAGAGTCGACTAATTGGGGACTTCCTTCGAAGTTGGAGTAGAGTTGCAGTATATCTGCAGTATATCTGCCTGAGAGGGAACTACAAGTCCGCATACAAATGAGCCAGATCTGTGAAATGGATGTGCACGCAACACTCTGGTGCTGGAGCAAGACTAAAGTCCGGCGGTGGACGAACGAACACCCAGAACTCTCTGCGGGAGTTTACAGCTGGTTAGTGCGAAGAGGAAGAAGACTATTGTGCTGAAAAATGAAATGGTATCAAAATAAAAAGTACTTCTATAAAACATGTGTCCAGCATGATATAACAGAAGCAACACTGGCATGACACAGGGCCCTTTTACTTTACTTTCAAGGGAGACGCGCCCAGGTGGAACCAAGGGGGAGTGTACCCAGGCTAAAATTGGAATCAGGAAATTTTCTGGACAGCAAGGCAACCTGAGTAACATTGGCCATATCTGATAGTGAGTGCTGACTGATGCAAAAAGTGAGGCAATCACCTCATATCAAAAACCCTCTCATTCCACCTTTTTTCCCCTAATGTAAAAGAGGAACTATTTCTTTTGACTTGACTGGGCCCTATTTGGGGGTTAGAGGTATAGTCCCACAACCTCTTTAACAAACATTTAGGGAACTGTGTAGGAGTGTAGTGAACCTGGCATCCTCACCATCATTCATAAACCACTATTGTTGTTAAGTGTCATGGGGAGGTACAACTTGCAATCCACTGCATACTGGCTGTACCTGGCTAATGCTGTGCTATGAAGGTGTAAAGTGTCTTTACAGTTGTCGATCTATTTTTGTTATGGTCTTCCTATTTCTCTTGTAGCTAGTCTTCTAAGAGGTAGTGCTTGTGATGGTATTTGATGTAGCTGCATTCTAATGAGATGGCCAAACCATTTGATCTGCTGTTTCTCAATGAATCTAGTACAAGGTGTCATTTCCCCAGTCTGTCTGAAAGTATCATTATGTACTTGATCTAGGATGATTAAGGTGTCAGCTTTTCTCAGGCATCTCTCTTTTATCTCCCAGGTGTGGCTTTGCTCACATGGACTCTAATGTCTATGTTTCGCACTGGTAGATCCATGTTGGAATAAATATGCTGTTTATAATCATTTCTTTCTACTCAAAGTTATGTTTGGATGTCTTGATGATGGTGACAATCTGAAAATATCAGTACACTTGCTGGTTTTTGTTTCTGTTTGTAAATTATGCCATCTTCCGTGATCATAACTGAAGCTGAACATAATGAGCTAAAAGGTGTAGTACAGCAATCAGAAATCAATGTGTCCACCCCACCACCCTATTAAAGGAGGAAACAAAAGACAACTTACCCCCCTGTCCTGTGCTACAAGCAAAAATCACCCAAGAAAGAGCCAAAGCCCAGGCGGGTCGAGAGATGGCTTCATACAGAGCGGTCTGCAGCCCTGTCCAGGCCTGACCACCTTCTCTGTTCTCTAGGTATGTAATGTATGGCAGCAGGATGATGACAATACAGGATACAAGCCAAACTCCAGTGGAAAGGAGTTTGGTTGTTTGTCCATCCTCCAGCCTTTTTTCTTCTTCATGTTTACTGACTGGAAACTCCGTGGAAAGTTTTGGTTGTTTGTCCATCTCCAGATTTTCTTCTTCATGTTCACTGACTGGAAACTCCAGTGAAAAGTTTTGGTTGTTTGTCCACCTTCCAGATTTTCTTCTTCATGTTCACTGACTGGAAACTCCAGTGGAAAGTTTTGGTTGTTTGTCCATCTCCAGATTTTTCTTCTTCATGTTCACTGACTGGAAACTCCAGTGGAAAGTTTTGGTTGTTTGTCCATCTCCAGATTTTCTTCTTCATGTTCACTGACTGGAAACTCCAGTGGAAAGTTTTGGTTGTTTGTCCATCTCCAGATTTTCTTCTTCATGTTTACTGACTGGAAACTCCAGTGGAAAGTTTTGGTTGTTTGTCCACCTCCAGATTTTGGTCTTCATGTGAATGACTGGAAACTCCAGTGCAACAAGTTTTGGTTGTTTTTGTCCAATCTCCAAATTTTCTTCTTCATGTTCACTGACTGGAAACTCCAGTGGAAAGTTTTGGTTGTTTGTCCAGCCTCCAGATTTTTCTTCTTCATGTTCACTGACTGGAAACTCCAGTGGAAAGTTTTGGTTGTTTGTCCATCTCAAGAACAGCCTTCTTCTGTTTACTGATCTGGAAAACTCCAGTGGAAAGTTTTTGGTTGTTTGTCCATCTCCAGATTTTTTTCTTCAGGTACACTGACTGGAAGACTCCAGTGGAAAGTTTTGGTTGTTTGTCCATCTCCAGATTTTCTTCTTCATGTTACTGACTGTAAACTCCAGAGGTAAAAAAGTTTTTGGTTGTTTTGTCCATCTCCAGATTTTCTTCTTCATGTTTAACTGACTGTAAACTCCAGTGGAAAGTTTTGGTTTTTGTCCATCTCCAGATTTTCTTCATTCATGTTCACTGACTGGTGTTTTCCAGTCCATCTCCCAGATTTTCTTCTTCAGGTTTACTGACTGGAAAACTCCAGTGGAAAGTTTTGGTTGTTTGTCCATCTCCAGATTTTCTTCTTCATGTTCACTGACTGTGACTCCAGTGTACAGTTTTGGTTGTTTGTCCATCTCCAGATTTTCTTCGTTGATGTTCAGGACTGGAAACTCCAGTGGAAAGTTTTGGTTGTTTGTCCACCTCCAGAAATTAGTTTTGTTCCTGAATCTGAGTATTGCATTCACATCCTTTTGGTTCTTAAAAAAAAAAAAACAAAGAAAAATAAAGTGTTTTGGACACCTAACAAGAATGCCCTGGTACTATCTGCCACAGCGAGCCACACTGAAACTTACAACAGGTATACAGCGAGCGGAAGGAACCTCCGCAAATTTAAGTGATGGCATCTATAACAGCCATGTTGAAAATCAATCTTAATTTGGGTTGACAGAGCCTCATGTCAACGGATGTTACATCTTTCCCCGGTCACTTTGCTGAGGTACAAGGTGGAAGAGAAGAAGAGGAAGAAGCCCCCCCCTGACTCCGTATTTAAAAATTTGGGATGACTCGACAATTAGGAAATGTTCCCCCTATATTTGATGACTTCAACTATATTTCAGTAATTGTTAGATACTTTACAATGCCCCCTAAATGTGTTGATTTGAATTTTCATTGTAGCTAGCTTTTGTTTTTCATGCAGTTAAAGAGCATACTGTTACAACATGTTGCCCCCTAATTTGTTGACTTTTAACAACATGTTGCCGAGTAATTGGACTCTTTCAGTCTTAGGGAAATGATGCATACACCTAAGTGGAATTGGCGACGGGGTTCATTACAATTACCCTAGTCTTAGGTCGTGTTTCAGAGCTTGAGTTTTGTGCGCACATCCATTTTACAGATCTGGCTTATTTGTATGCAGACTGTTGGTTAATTGTCTTTCAGACAGATACACCCAGACTTTGAAGGAACCTCCTAATTAATTGACTCTTACAACATGTTGCCCCCTAATTTGTTGACTCTTACAACATGTTGCCCTCTAATTCGTTGACTCTTACAACATGTTGCCCCCTAATTAGTTGACTCTTACAACATGATGCCCCCTAATTAGATGACTCTTACAACATGTTGCCCCCTAATTAGTTGACTCTTACAACATGATGCCCCCTAATTAGATGACTCTTACAACATGTTGCCCCCTAATTTGATTGACTCTTACAACATGTTGCCCCCTAATTTGTTGACTCTTACAACATGTTGCCCTCTAATTTGTTGACTCTTACAACATGTTGCCCTCTAATTCGTTGACTCTTACAACATGTTGCCCCCTAATTCGTTGACTCTTACAACATGTTGCCCCCTAATTCGTTGACTCTTACAACATGTTGCCCCCTAATTCGTTGACTCTTACAACATGTTGCCCTCTAATTTATTGACTCTTACAACATGTTGCCCTTTAATTCGTTGACTCTTACCACAGGTTAGTTAGGGAGGCAGTGGGTCTCGATTCTTCCCTAAAACCGAGTGCCAGAACACACACAGGGAGTCTATTATAATAATGCTGACAAAATGAGAATACAAAAAGGTGCCAATACTGTGTACCACACTGCACACCACAATACAAAAATTAAAAAACAAACAGGTGGGTACAAGCAAGTCACATACCTGAGGACATTTCCGTTGATGCCCTGGTTGATTGTGCCAACCACCACAATCTGGACAATGACAAAGAATGCAATCAGACCTAGTCCAATGGAGGGGGCTCTGCAGACAACAAATATAAATGTATATATTCAATACAATAACAGTGAGAGTATTCATTAATCTTCCAGCCTGAGTTCCGGGTACAATTCTAGGGATAACAACTAAGAACAGACCCCCTGCCGCACAATAAATCTGTCATAAAAGGAGGACTAATTAAGACTCTGCTGAAATCAGATCTGATGAGAAATGTGTTGAGCCTAAGCTGTAAACCACAAAACACTCGTCTGTTGTGATTCTCTTCTGCCTCTGTTTTTCAACTCCTAGTGTAGCATTAACCCCTAATAATTTAATTGGTTGCGTATCCTTTACAGGACGTTGCAGAACCAACCCCAGCACTTTCTGGCTGTTGTGTAGATCATGTTCATGATCAATAGATTTTGAGGTACGTTTTTTTTACAATGAGACAGCCAGAGTCATGTCAACTGTAAAAGGGTGGCCAAACAGTTTAGCCTGTTAATAATTTTGGTTTGGCTGCACTTGCAAAATAAATCCGGCAAGTTCGTGAAGGTTGTAAAAAGATCAGGGGCACCGTGAAAAAGCTCTCTTAGCCTTCCGCCATCTGGACTCCCCAGTCGCCCTAAAAATATGTAGTCTTGACTTTTACGTTGCTTAGTCATTTATGTCTTTTTAAGCAATGTTGGTTCAGAGGATTGAGTGGAAAGAGATGCTCATTTATTTACTGGTGGTGGCACATTTAACAGTTAGACTGTTAGATCTAGAACTAGATTTCAACTGTGCATCCTAGCTCAGAGATCCAATAGTAGTTCACTTGGAATAGAAAGCAAATTTTCATCTTTGTTAGTTGTAGTGATTAGCACATGGTCTGATCAAATCCGCTACTGATTGTTAGTGTGTTTGTTATCTGTGAAGCACATTAGTTTTGTGTTCATAGAAAAAAAAACAGACATTAAATGTGATGATTATGTTCAATTTGTTTGATTCAGGATAGAACTCATAGTGCATGTGGTTTGCCTAGGCGCTGCCTGTGTAGTCACATGTAGTTGTTGTTTAACTCATTTTTCACATATTTACCGGCTGGGCCATGAGAATTCAAACAAAGCGCTCCTATCTGTAGACAGTGTTCACAATCACTGCCTTTTGCAGTTAGTTTACTAGACCCTGAGACAGCCAGAGTTATGCCAAACATTCTCTGTCTCGCCTCTTATGACATGCATGGTAAGTAACAGTTTTACTCTAATACTTCACTTATTCTTTTTCTCGTTACATTCACTGGCTGTAAATTCCAGCAGAAAACTCTGGGTGTTTGTTCACCTCCAGATTTTAGCCTTGTTCCAGAACTAAGTGTTGCCTGTATATTCGTTTCACAGATCTGACTTATTTGTATGCATACTGTTGGCTGCTTGCCTCTCAGGCAGATGTATTCCAGTTTTGAAGGCTGCCCCAATAAGTGGACTCCTACGACAAGCTTGTTGGGGAGGCAGTGGGTCTATTCTTGTTTCCCCCTCCCCCCACAATGGGGCCCTGGAACCCACAATGGGGCCCCGGATGGGGAATACCTCTCCTTAAAACAGTGGTAAGGCATGCAAGTAACGGCTGTAATTGTGGCCTTTGCTTTTGACTGCAAACAGGAAATTGCATCATTTTACTGTTTATTAATACTGTTTACTATTTACTACAAATATGCCACTAGGTTTATGTTTTGACGAGCATGTAACACTTGCTACCATATTAAAACAGCGAAAAGAAACATTAGTGGCTTGTTTACGCCACTTGTGCAGATACTGTAACATGTGAGAGCTACTAGTTACTAATAGTATGATGCTAGCTGTGCATGCATACTCTCAAAAGGGAAGTGACACAAAGGAAAATGTCATTGGATACCCTCTCAGGTGTAATTGTTACATGCTAATGCTTAATTTGGTCTTAAAAATCACTTTACACTGCAAAAATGAGACAGATAATCAAACCGCTCCTGGCACCATCGGAATCGGAACTGTTGCTGGCTGCTGAAGATGAGGACAGAGCACTTATGAGAATGTCTGGAGTGCTGTGATGTCAGCTCTTAGCTCATGGATTTTTCTGTCTAGAATGTGTGGGTGTACAGGGTAATGAGTAGGCTGATAGACTGGCTGCAGCTGCTCCTCTAGGTGGTGAGCTACTTTATGATAAAAGCATGCGTAGTGAAGGCTCTGGTGGATGCACCAGCTTACTCACATATAACCTTACACATTTGTCCAAAGCTCTGATACAGTCACCCACACATAGACACTCACACTATTCTCCCACAAATATGAACTGTCTTTGAACTTACATTAAGAGTGGAATCAGTATCACAGGTGAAAACAGGAAGAACTGAAAATCATTGGCCAGGTAATATGTATGTGGCTGGCACTGTAAATAAAACAAGTAACAAAGAAATATCATTCAAAAAGGCCTAACACAATCATAGCATAAATTTTCCATTGTTTATAATGGATGCAGAAGTTAGTTAGTCAGTCAGTCAGTCAGTCAGTCAGTCAGTCGGTCAGTCAGTCACTTAGTCAGTCAGTCAGTCAGTCAGTTTTTCAGTCAGTCAGTCAGTCAGTGAGTCAGTCAGTTTTTCAGTCAGTCAGCCAGTCGGTCAGTCAGTCAGTTATCAGTCAGTCAGTCAGTTTTTCAGTAAGTCAGTCAGTCAGTCAGTTTTTCAGTCAGTAAGTCAGTCAGTCAGTCGGTCAGTCAGTCAGTTAGTCAGTCAGTCAGTCAGTCAGTTTTTCAGTCAGTCAGTCAGTAAGTCCGTCAGTAAGTCAGTCAGCCAGTCAGTCAGTCAGTCAGTTTTTCAGTCAGTTATCAGTCAGTCAGTCAGTTAGTTTTTCAGTCAGTAAGTCAGTCGGTCAGTCAGTCAGTTTTTCAGTCAGTAAGTCAGTCAGTCAGTAGGTCAGTCTGTCAGATTTTCAGTCAGTAAGTCAGTCAGTCGGTCAGTCAGTCAGTTTTTCAGTCAGTAAGTAAGTCAGTCAGTTAGTCGGTCAGTCAGTCAGTCAGTCAGTTTGTCAGTCAGTCAGTATTTCAATCAGTCAGTCAGTCAGTTTTTCAGTCAGTTATCAGTCAGTCAGTAAGTTAGTTTTTCAGTCAGTCAGTCAGTTTTTCAGTCAGTAAGTCAGTCAGTCAGTCAGTCGGTCAGTCAGTCAGTCAGTCGGTCAGTTAGTCGACAGATTATCCTCATTGCACGTCGAACCATTCGGTCCATAAGTGTTTGGGTTTCTTATTCTTCTTTGGCTTCTTGCATAGTGCTTTTGTGTGGCCACACCTCTTTTAACATATTGTTCTCGCAGACTGGTCATTGTTGCAGATTCACAGTCATCAATTGGTTCTCGCAAACTTCTCGTAGAACATTCGGAATATCTGCCTGGTCCATGGCTCGTCCACCCTCCACAGCAGCTTTACCTGCAAGCCGATTAGCTTGCTCCTTTCCATGCAGGGATGATGAACTGCATACAGCAACCCACCAGGACGGGTGCTGAACCCCACACAGCAGCACACCAGGACGGGTGCTGAACCCCACACAGCAACCCACCAGGACGGGTGCTGAACCCCACACAGCAACACACAAGGACGGGGGCTGAACCCCACACAGCAGCACACCAGGACGGGGGCTGAACCCCACACAGCAACACACCAGGACAGGGGCTGAACTAGTCAAGCTGAACCCCACACAGCAACACACCAGGACAGGGGCTGAACTGGTCAAGCTGAACCCCACACAGCAACACACCAGGACAGGGACTGAACTAGTCAAGCTGAACCCCACACAGCAACACACCAGGACAGGGGCTGAACTAGTCAAGCTGAACCCCACACAGCAACACACCAGGACAGGGGCTGAACTAGTCAAGCTGAACCCCACACAGCAGCACACCAGGACGGGGGCTGAACTAGTCAAGTTGAACCCCACACAGCAACACACCAGGACAGGGGGCTGAACTAATCAAGCTGAACCCCACACAGCAGCACACCAGGACAGGGGCTGAACTAGTCAAGCTGAACCCCACACAGCAACACACCAGGGCAGGGGGCTGAACTAGTCAAGCTGAACCCCACACAGCAACACACCAGGACAGGGGCTGAACTAGTCAAGCTGAACCCCACACAGCAACACACCAGGGCAGGGGGCTGAACTAGTCAAGCTGAACCCCACACAGCAACACACCAGGACAGGGGCTGAACTAGTCAAGCTGAACCCCACACAGCAACACACCAGGGCAGGGGGCTGAAATAGTCAAGCTGAACCCCACACAGCAACACACCAGGACAGGGGCTGAACTAGTCAAGCTGAACCCCACACAGCAGCACACCAGGACGGGGGCTGAACTAGTCAAGCTGAACCCCACACAGCAACACACCAGGGCAGGGGGCTGAACTAGTCAAGCTGAACCCCACACAGCAACACACCAGGACAGGGGCTGAACTAGTCAAGCTGAACCCCACACAGCAACACACCAGGACAGGGGCTGAACTAGTCAAGCTGAACCCCACACAGCCAACACACCCAGGACAGGGGCTGAAACTAGTCAAGCTGAACCCCACACAGCAAACACACCAGGACAGGGGCTGCTACTGGTCAAGCTGAACCCCACACAGCAACACACCAGGACAGGGGCTGAACCCCACACAGCAACACACCAGGACAGGGGCTGAACTAGTCAAGCTGAACCCCACACAGCAACACACCAGGACAGGGGCTGAACTAGTCAAGCTGAACCCCACACAGCAACACACCAGGACAGGGGCTGAACTAGTCAAGCTGAACCCCACACAGCAACACACCAGGACAGGGGCTGAACTGGTCAAGCTGAACCCCACACAGCAACACACCAGGACAGGGGCTGAACTGGTCAAGCTGAACCCCACACAGCAGCACACCAGGACGGGGGCTGAACTAGTCAAGCTGAACCCCACACAGCAACACACCAGGACAGGGGCTGAACTAGTCAAGCTGAACCCCACACAGCAACACACCAGGACATGGGGCTGAACTAGTCAAGCTGAACCCCACACAGCAACACACCAGGACAGGGGCTGCTACTGGTCAAGCTGAACCCCACACAGCAACACACCAGGACAGGGGCTGAACCCCACACAGCAACACACCAGGACAGGGGCTGCTACTGGTCAAGCTGAACCCCACACAGCAACACACCAGGGCAGGGGCTGAACTAGTCAAGCTGAACCCCACACAGCAACACACCAGGACATGACACTGAACTAAATCAAGCTGAACCCCACACAGCAACACACCAGGACAGGGGCTGAACAAACAGTCAAGCTGAACCCCACACAGCAACACACCAGGATAGGTTCTGAACTAGTCAAGCACACCAAACCCCACACACAAACACACCAGGACAGGGGCTGGAACTAGTCAAGCTGAACAAAAACACAGCAGCACACAGGACAGGTTCTGAACTAGTCAAGACTGAAACCCACACAGCAACACACCAGGACAGGGGCAACAAACTAGTCAAGCTGAAAACCCCACACAGCAGCACACCAGGACAGGGGCTGAAACTAGTCAAGCTGAACCCCACACAGCAACACACCAGGACAGGGGCTTTGAACTAGTCAAGCTGAACCCCACACAGCAGCACACCAGGACAGGGGCTGAACTAATCAAGCTGAACCCCACACAGCAACACACCAGGACAGGGGGGGCTGAACTAGTCAAGCTGAACCCCACACAGCAACACACCAGGACAGGGGCTGAACTAGTCAAGCTGCACCCCAACACACCACACAAAACCCACACAGCAACACACCAGGACAGGGGCTTGAACTAGTCAAGCTGAACCCCATACATAAGCAGCACACCAGGGACGGGGGCTGAACTAGTCAAGCTTACAACCCCACACAGCAACACACCAGGACAGGGGCTGAACAATCAAGCTGACACCCCACACAGCAGCACACCAGGACAGGGGCTGAACTAGTCAAGCTAAACCCCACACAGCAGCACACCAGGACAGGGGCTGAACTAGTCAAGCTAAACCCCACACAGCAACACACCAGGACAGGGGCTGAACTAGTCAAGCTGAACCCCACACAGCAACACACCACACAGACACACAAACACTAGTCAAGCTGAACCCCACACAGCAACACACACCACACTGAACTATTACAACTGAACCCACACAGCAACACACCAGGGCACACAAACAAACTAGTCAAGCTGAACCCCACACAGCAACACACCAGGACAGGGGCTGAACACAGTCACACACTGAACCACCACACCAGCAACACACCAGACAGGGGCTGAAACTAGTCAAGCTGAACCCCACACAGCAACACACCAGGACAGGGGCTGAACAGTCAAGCTGAACCCCACACAGCAGCAACACCAGGACAAACTGAAAACTAGTCAAAACAAAACCCCACACAGCAACACACTAGGAACAGGGGCTGAACACAGTCAAGCTGAACCCCACACAGCAGCACACCAGGACACGGGGGCTGAAACTAGTCAAGCTGAACCCCACACAGCAAACACACCAACAGCAGGGCTGAACTACAAACAAGCTGAACCCCACACACAACACAACCAGGACAACAACTGAACTAGTCAAGCTGACACCCCACACAGCAACACACCAGGACAGGGGGCTGAACCACCAACTTAACCCCACACAGCAACACACCAGGAACACACTGAACTAGTCAAGCAGACACCCACACACAGCAACACACCAGGACAGACCAACTGCACACACACAGTCAACCTGAACCCCACACACACCAACACACCACAGACAGGGGCACACAACCCACAACACACAACACAAACCAGGACAGGGGCTGAACAGTCAACAAGCTGACCCCACACAGCAACACAAACAGGACAAAAACACTGAACTAGTCAAGCTGAAACCCACACACAAACACACCCAGGACAGGGGCTGAACTAGTCAACAAAAACCCCACACAGCAACACACCACACACAGGGGCACAACTGGTCAAGCTGAACCCCACACAGCAACACAAACAGGACAGGGGCTGAACTGGTCAAGCTGAACCCCACACAGCAGCACACACCAGGACGGGGGCTGAAACTAGTCAAGCTGAACCCCACACAGCAACACACCAGGACAGGGGCTGAACTAGTCAAGCTGAACCCCACACAGCAACACACCAGGACAGGGGCTGAACTAGTCAAGCTGAACCCCACACAGCAACACACCAGGACAGGGGCACACTACTGGTCAAGCTGAACCCCCACACAGCAACACACCAGGACAGGGGCTGAAAAACCACACACAGCAACACACCAGGACAGGGGCTGCTACTGGTCAAGCTGAACCCCACACAGCAACACACCAGGGCAGGGGCTGAACTAGTCAAGCTGAACCCCACACAGCAACACACCAGGACATGGGGCTGAACTAATCAAGCTGAACCCCACACAGCAACACACCAGGACAGGGGCTGAACTAGTCAAGCTGAACCCCACACAGCAACACACCAGGATAGGTTCTGAACTAGTCAAGCTGAACCCCACACAGCAACACACCAGGACAGGGGCTGAACTAGTCAAGCTGAACCCCACACAGCAGCACACCAGGACAGGTTCTGAACTAGTCAAGCTGAACCCCACACAGCAACACACCAGGACAGGGGCTGAACTAGTCAAGCTGAAACCCACAAACAGCAGCACACCAGGACAGGGGCTGAACTAGTCAAGCTGAACCCCACACACAACACACACCAGGACAGGGGGCTGAACTAGTCAAGCTGAACCCCACACAGCAGCACACCAGGACAGGGGCTGAACTAATCAAGCTGAACACCACACAGCAACACACCAGGACAGGGGCTGAACTAGTCAAGCTGAACCCCACACAGCAACACACCAGGACAGGGGGCTGAACTAATCAAGCTGAACCCCACACAGCAGCACACCAGGACAGGGGCTGAACTGGTCAAGCTGAACCCCACACAGCAACACACCAGGACAGGGGCTGAACTAGTCAAGCTAAACCCCACACAGCAACACACCAGGACAGGGGCTGAACTGGTCAAGCTGAACCCCACACAGCAACACACTAGGACAGGGGCTGAACTGGTCAAGCTGAACCCCACACAGCACACACCAGGACAGGGGCTGCTACTGGTCAAGACTTATGTCCATCTCTTTTGTGCCAGTGCCAGATTTACGTATGACCTCAATTAGCTACAACTCAAGGACAGACAATCTGCAAGGGTCAGAAAAATTCCTGATTTTTGTCCAGCGGCACAACTCCATGGTCCCCAAGGACTGATGGTTGCCTACAACCTACATACTCTATAAACAATATTTGCCCAGTAACCTATGCCCAATGTGTCATTAATATGAAAGAGTCCTTTACTTACTTACTATCTCTCTCTCCCTCTCTCTCTTTCTTTCTCTATCTCACTATCTCACTCTCTCTCTTTCTATTTCTCTCTCTCTCTCGTGTATGTGTCTGTATGAACATGAATGCATATATGTGTCAGTATGAGGGTGTGTGTATGAATGTGTGTGTATGTATGTACGTATGTATGTATGTATGTAAATTTATGGGTGTGTTTGTGTCTGTGTAAATATGGGCACACAAGAGTGTATTGTACGTGTATATTCAGAGTGTGTAGATGATGTGAGTTTGCATGATTTCCTTATGTATATTTTTTTATATAAACATAACATGCATTACCGATAGCATGCAATTATGACCTGACAAATAAGTGCTTGGAAGGGCCGAATGTAAGACAGGCCTTTGTGCCCAATTTGTAACCCTTTGAAAACAAAGTGTGTTAGTTCATTTGTAGTCACTCTCTCTCTCTCTCTCTCTTTCCCCCCCCCTCTCTCTCTCTCTCCCTCCCTCTCTCCCTCTCTCTCTCCCTCTATCTCTATCTCTCTCCTCTCTCTCTCTCTCCTCTCCCTCTCTCCCTCCCTCTCTCTCTCTCTCTCTATCTCTCCCCTCTCTCCTCTCCTCTCTCTCTCTCCCTCCTCTCTCTCTCTCCCTCCTCTCTCCTTCTCTCTCTCTCCTTCTCTCTCTCCCTCTCTCTCTTCTACCTCTCTCCTCTCTCTCTCCGCTCTTTCTCTCTCTCCCTCTCCTCCCCTCTCTCTCTCTCTCCCTCTCTCTCTCTATCTCATCTCTCTCTCCTTCTTTCTCTCCCCTCTTCTCCCTCTCTCTAGACCTCTCTCTATCTCCCTCTCTCTCTCCCTCTCTCTCTCTTCTCTCTCCCCCTCTCTCTCTCCTTCTCTCCTCCCTCTCCTCTCCTTTGCTCTCTCCTCTCTCTCTATCTCCCTCCTCCCCTCATCCTCTCTCTCTCCCCTCTCTCTCGAACTCTCTCTACCTCTCTCCCTCCCTCCCTATCTCTCTCTCTATCTCTCTTTTCTCTCTCTCCCTCTCTCTCTCTCCCCCTCTCTCTCCCTCCCTTCCTCTCTCTCGCTCTCTCACCTCTCTCTCTCTCTCCCTCTCTCTCTCCCTCTCTCCCTCCCTCTCTCTCTCTCCTCTCCCTCTCTCTCTCCTCTCCCTCTCTCCCTCTCTCTCTCTCCCTCTCTTCCTCTCTCTATCTCTCTCACCCTCTCTCTCTCTCTCTCTCCCTCCCCTCTCTCCTCTCTCTCTCCTCTCTCTCTCTTCTCTCTCCCTCTCTCTCTCTCCTCTCTCTCCTCTCTTCCTGCTCTCTTTCTCTCCCTCTCTCTTTCCTCTCTCTCCTCTCTCTCCCTATCTCCTGTCTCTCTTTCCCTCTCTCTCTCTCTCTCTCTTTCCTCTCTCTCTCTCTCTTTCTCCTCTCTCTCCTCTCCCTCTCTCTCCTCTCTCTCACTCTCTCTCTCCTCTCTCTCCCTCCCCTCTCTCTCTCTCTCTCTCTCTCTCTCTCTTATACACATACAAGCACAGAATATCAATACTCACCATGTTATCTGGGTCGTAGAAATTACTTATAAACAGCACGTTGGCCCACCAGTTTTGCTTGCAGACTTTAACGCTGTCTATCTCGTACGACCAGCGGGGTCCTTGCCCCAGGAAAGGCATGACATTTGTGGCCAGCAGAAGTAAAACAGCATAGCAAGGGAAAATTCTGACGATAGAGGAATAAAACTCAATGTGAATATTTGAATATTTATATTATAAAGGTCATAGAGACTGACTGCCAGGATCTTAAACTATTATTATGATAGAAGTATTTCATGGATATAAACATGTGGTGTTTTAAAATATTCAGACAGTTTACAGTTTTGTGCGAACTTATGTGACCGTAAGCACTGAGAAGGTAAGAAACATCCAGAACCTTAAAGAAGAGAGCCACTGCATCAATGGCAACTGCAACTCTATACATGATTCAGAAGATGTGGTAGGAGACTGAATACTGTCTAAACATTACCAGAGCTTTTAATAGTGCCTTTTAGTTTTAGTTGAGGTGTCAGCTTCACTGCAATCAGGTAACACCACACTTGCTCTGTTCTTGTGTCAGTGAAAATCAGATGAAATGTCCCTCACTGTCGCATTTGAAAAACTGGTGAACAAACAATTAGACCCCACACAATCCAGAAATATGCACATGCAGTAAATGCATATGGCAGTTGCCAGAGGTGCCAAGCCAATAGTTGCCACTTATAATGCAGTTTATCTGTGAACAACATGAACTCACTAAACAGTCTGTGAACAAACATGAACTCACCCAAACAGTCTGTGAACTCACCTAAACAGTTTGTGAACACACATGAACTCACCTAAACAGTTTGTGAACACACATAAACTCACCTAAACAGTTTGTGAAAAAACATGAACTCACCTAAACAGTTTATGAACACACATAAACTCACCTAAACAGTCTGTGAACAATCATAAACCCATATTCTTTGACACTAATCACTCCCCTCCAGCCTTTTTTGTTTTTCCCTCCTTTTGTTTTCAGTTTCAGGAAGTTGTAGGCCATCAAAGTCCCACTGGAACAAGCACAACAATTCATGGCTACAACACTGTGTAAACAGTTACTGATAGGAACTAATGACTATAACATTGTGTAAACAGTTACTGACAGGAACTAATGGCTATAACATTGTGTAAACTCTGGCAGAAAATTGGGGTTGTTTAACCACTTTTGGACTTTGGTTTTATTCCAGAAATTGTGTTTTGTGTGCATATCCATGTGATTGATCTGGCTTATTAGTATGCATACTGTTGGTTCCTCTAAGAAGTTCAGATTCAGAACTGGGCATAACAGACTACACCAACATACAATACAACTTCTGGGTTTAGGTAATACTGAGATACATCCCTGCAAATTGACTCCAGTAAATGCTGAGCAATGTAGACTGTATGCTGCTGACAGAGTGGCTATTCCCACCTCAATCCAGACAATGCTCTATGGTACTCAGTGAGGTTTGGACTGCAAGACAGCCTTCGTCAAGGCTACTGGCCTCCTTATGATAGTTTTCTGACAAAAGATCAATGAAGAAGAAGTAGAAGAAGTAGTAGAAGAAGAAGCCTTTTCCCAAGTTCCAGCTGGTCTAAAAATATTGAGCTAACCTCGTTAACCAGTAAACTTGACCTTGCATTACTTGTTAGTGTTTCAGAATGATGTTAAAATGGCTGTGAAGGTTCATGGATGACACACACCTCTGATTTGTATAGGCTTTCAGCAAGTTTACCCATGGCGTTTGTCTAGACAAAACTTTGCATTCAAGTTGAAAACTATTTCTTGATCCGTGATACAGCTCAAGTTATTTTTTTTTTAGCCTCAATGTAACTCTAAGCAGTAAGTGACAGGCAAAAGCCTTTCCTCATATCGGACAAAAAAATGAAAAAACATCAGCAAATGTACCTGAGAACAAAGAAAGAGTCCGCAGCCAGTGTAGTGTTGATCACCATCTGCATCCACAAGGACTGGGTCATCTTGACGGCTGACACGTTGTTTTCTGTACAATACAAATAAATATCTGTAACAACTGAAAATCTCCTTAAATCTTGCTACTGTGGTTTTCATGTCTAACAAGTTATTTTGATTTATTGCCCTTAGATAATAGGTTTGTTATTTATTCCTAGTTTTATAAATGTTAATCTTACTGTAAATAATTTAAAATCCTTCTGTGGGTTACTGGCCCCATTTTGGGGAGGAAAAAAATAGATCCGCTGCCTCCCTTTAATGGAAAACAAAAAGCATTTTTTTTAAAGTGACAAATTAGGGACTTTTCTTTTCTGCCTGAGAGGAAAGGAACCAAATAAGTAAGCCAGATTCCCTGTGTGGGTTCTAGGGCCTTATTATAGGGAAAACAAGAATGGATTCACTGCCTACCCAAAAGCCTGTTGTGAGAGTCGACTAATTGGGAGCTTCCTTTGAAGTCGGAGTAAATCTGCCTGAGAGGCGAGGAACCAGCAGTCTGCATACAGATGAATCAAATCTGTAAAATGGATGCACACGCAACACTCAGGTTCTGGAAGTGGATCAGAAGTGGATGAACCAGAACTTTCCACCAGAGTTAACAGCTGGTGAACGTGAAGAAGAAGAAGAAGTAAGCCAGATATGCAAAATGGATGTGCACACAGAATTCAAGTTGTGGAACAGGACAAAAGTGGATGAGCAACCAGAACTTTCCGCCAGAGTTTACAGCTAGTTAATGCTATGAAGAGGAAGATATCATAAAGGACATTTGTCATCATCATCACTTAGTGCCTTATCAGATGCATAAGGCTTCAGGTATCTCCACAGCTTTTAAAGATGCCTCATAAAGGAAGTTACCTTGCATTGTTTTATCAGCCGGTGGCCTCAGTACATCTGATATTTTCTTGTTTTCACATTTGGACCCCACAGCCTCTGCCTGTCCCCAGTCTACCTGCAAGGCAGCAAGGTTGTGTTCCTCTTTGTCTGGCTCTTATGTCTTGATCTATCTGACCTAAGAGACCCTACAAGCAGCTAAGGCAAGGTGAAACTATATCTGGTCTTCCATGCTTCCCAAAAGCATGCCGCAAGGGATATCAGGTGATAAGATAGTATGTCTATTGTGCTATAAAATTATGGCCAGTGATCCAACAAATCATATGAAATTCAGATACAATGTCAATTTAAGTACAAGGATAATTTCATTTAAACAGTGATAAAGAAAACACTGCGGCAAAGCTGCTGGATAAGTATGCTCCACACATGTACTTATAACAGGTTAATAATTGTTTTCAAATGTTTATAAACTCTCCTCTAATATAAAGTCAAAATATCTTTCTTCTAATGAAGTTTATGCTGTGTTCTCTTTTAGCTACATTTCAGTTACTATTAAAAAGTCTGACATTTACTTTCTATTTCATTAAAGTCTGTAGCCATACAGTACGCCAGCTACATTTGATTAGCTATAGATATTATTCCAGACTTTTAGCTAGACACGCCTGACCCTTACTGGTCCTCTGTCCGTCTCCCACTGACACCCCACCATTTCCCGTTATCTTCTTTCCTCTAAAAGCATTGGTAATTTGAAACATCCCTGCCATCTGTCAACCTGGACAGTCTTAGTTTGGTGGATTCTCTGGTCAGTTTGTCCCACTTCATCTAAGGGAAAGATTAATATGCTTCTCCTGTCTGTACTTTGAGCGTTGTTGTCTGACCAGTGTTCGAATCTATGTTTTTAGCGCTTTAACTTTCATGCTGCTTTCTAATAAATTTGGCATCTCTTCTATGTCTCAGTGCCCTCTGGTGTTGTAGAGCTGGCAGAATTTTCAAGTGTTAACTACTACCACTGCTGAGCTTGACTACCTCCCAGCAATCTGTTACCAGAACTAATCGCAAGAGGGATCCTGGCCTAGCCTTAGAGCCACGCCC
This sequence comes from Candidula unifasciata, assembly GCA_905116865.2. Taxonomy (NCBI): domain Eukaryota; kingdom Metazoa; phylum Mollusca; class Gastropoda; order Stylommatophora; family Geomitridae; genus Candidula; species Candidula unifasciata. The sequence continues at coordinate 71,346 of CAJHNH020002992.1, forward strand.
CATATACTTCCCTCAATGCTCCCATCCTTCAGTGTCAGATACTGTGTTCTAATCTATGGTTGTTGTTCAGTGTTTTCCTGTGTTAATTACTCAGAACTAATCGTACTAGCTTCTCGGCTGTACCCACTGTAGGCTCCTGTCTTCTTCTACACCAAGCTTCCAATTTTCCTACACATACATCTTAGGATCACAGGAGGGTATTGTTACCACACCTAGATGGACACACATGACAGGATAGATCTTAAAAACTGAGAGAGTTGAAAAAATATAACAGAGATAGAGTAAGGCCTTATTCTTCTTCACATTCACCAGCTGTAAACTCCAGCAGGAAATTGTGGTTGTTTGTCCAACTTCTGGACTTTAGTCTTGTTCTAGAGCTTGAGTCTTTTCCACAGATGTGGCTTATTTTTATGCAGTCTGTTGGTACCTTACCTCTCAGGTAGATGCACTCTGACTTCAAAGGAGACCCCTAACTAGTCAACTCGTATAAAATGCTTGTTAGGGAAGCAGTGGGTCAATTTTTTCCCACCTACAATGGAGCCCCAGTACCCATGTAGGGAATAGAGTAAGATAACAATGGAGATAAAGTACAAAAAATATAAGCTAGATGTAAATGGTAAGAACCTTAGGAAGAAGGGGTTACAGCAATAACATGAAGAAGTGGATACGGACTACATCCATCTTTTTCAGAAAGAGTCAAAGCAATAACTAGGACATGCAGGTTTATGTAAAAATTTTATAATACAAGGATTATAGTTAACTAACCCATCTTCCTATTTGGGTTCCAGGGTCCTGTTGTGGGGAAAACAACAACACAGACCCACTGCCTCCCCAACAAGTATGTCGTAGAAGTCAACTAATTGGGAACTTCCTTCAAAGTCAGAGTAAATCTGCCCGAGCGGCAAGTAACAAGCAACTGCACACAAATAAGCCAGTAAAACGGATGTACAGGCAAAACTCAGACCCTAGCACAAAGCCAAAGTCCAAATGGATGATCAGCGAGGAGTTTCTGCTGGGGTTTACAGCTGGTGAACAAAGAAGAATAACTAACTCATCAACTTACCTACAACATCAGGGTTCTGGTACATAATTCCATACACATTGCCCAGAACGATCCAGCAAATACTCAACACCCTGACGCCGTTTAGACAGAACAATGTGTCTGCTGACCCATCTGCCAGGATGTGTCTGGTGTTTTTGCGGAAGGAGAACGACAGCAGTAAGTCTGTAAACAAATTTTCTGTAAAAGATAGAACCGATTTAGCATCAAAGATTCATCATTAACTCCAACCTAGTTCATAGAGCACTGAAAACATCAACACATCAAGACATGAAAAAATCAACACATCAAGACATGAAAACATCAGCACATCAAGACATGAAAACATCAGCACATCAAGACATGAAAACATCAGCACATCAAGACATGAAAACATCAGCACATCAAGACATGAAAACATCAGCACATCAAGACATGAAAACATCAGCACATCAAGACATGAAAACATCAGCACATCAAGACATGAAAACATCAACACATCAAGACATGAAAACATCAACACATCAAGACATGAAAACATCAACACATCAAGACAAAACATCAACACATCAAGACATGAAAACATCAACACATCAAGACATGAAAAAATCATCACATCAAGACACTGTTCCCACTTGGTACACAGTCAGCACTTCCTCTTTTTATTCATTTGAGTGATGTAACTGCGCTGAGCCTGTTTAGGAAATTTGCACTCTTTGGCCAACACATCTAACTTCACTGAGCATTTGTTGACTGGTATAACATCCCATGAGACATGATGTAGTCTTTTTGTATGGTGATCTCTTTGTTCCTTTATGTAAAGGTATTGCCCCTGGAGAATCTGCCCAGGACAACCACAGGTAGACTGGTCTGGCCCTCAAGGAAGGCAGTGGCAAATCATGGGTCCCCCTACATCAATAGTTGATAATACACTGTTTTTGTGACAGTTCACTGCAACTTTCTATCACTCAATAGTGTTATAACAATATATTGAGTGTTATACTGTGCTGCAGGTAGGCGGGGGAATCACAGGTATTTGACAGTGACTGTGACTAGCAAGACCCGCTCATGTTAAGTCTTCTACAATTGCAGCATGGGATTTCAGGACTATTGTTTCCATTACACATCTTTGATGTATATCTGCTCAGACGCTCCGCTCTTAACCTATCTTTAATCACTGTCTCCTTTATCGCTATTATCTTCCTGATTATCCCCCTCCCCCTTACTTCATGCAACACAATAATCTGTACATCCTGTTCTTAAGAATCCACCTTAATACAAGTATTATTCATGTCCCACTCGGACACATATTTGTATCATATAGTAATAGTTGATTCATCATCATCTTCTTCTGAGTTAGATCTTAAAGGGGTGTTCAGCACATTGTGGTGTGGTTAACAGCTAGGCTCTATGACATCTATACCTTTGGCCCAAAACATCAAATTTTAGCAAAACTAATTATTATTATTATTCTGAGCTCATCCATAAGCTCCATGGACATTCCCATAAGTGAGCTCATCCATAAGCTCTCCGGACATTCCCATAAGTGAGCTCATCAATAAGCTCTCTAGACATTCCCATAAGTGAGCTCATCAATAAGCTCTCAAGACATTCCCATAAGTGAGCTCATCAATAAGCTCTCTAGACATTCCCATAAGTGAGCTCATCAATAAGCTCTCTAGACATTCCTATAAGTGAGCTCATCAATAAGCTCTCTGGACATTCCCATAAGTGAGCTCATCCATAAGCTCTCTGGGCATTCCCATAAGTGAGCTCATCCATAAGCTCCATGGACATTCCCATAAGTGAGCTCATCCATAAGCTCTCTGGACATTCCCATAAGTAAGCTCATCCATAAGCTCTCTGGACATTCCCATAAGTGAGCTCATCCATAAGCTCCATGGACATTCCCATAAGTGAGCTCATCCATAAGCTCTCCGGACATTCCCATAAGTGAGCTCATCCATAAGCTCCATGGACATTCCCATAAGTGAGCTCATCCATAAGCTCTCTGGACATTCCCATAAGTGAGCTCATCCATAAGCTCCATGGACATTCCCATAAGTGAGCTCATCCATAAGCTCTCTGGACATTCCCATAAGTGAGCTCATCCATAAGCTCCATGGACATTCCCATAAGTGAGCTCATCCATAAGCTCTCCGGACATTCCCATAAGTGAGCTCATCCATAAGCTCCATGGACATTCCCATAAGTGAGCTCATCCATAAGCTCTCTGGACATTTCCATAAGTGAGCTCATCAGTAAGCTTCATGGACATTCCCATAAGTGCGAAGAGTTCCAATTCTGAGGGTGCCAGGAGCAGTTAGTTGATATGTCTGTCTTGCCTTTCCTCAGAGCGTAGAAGGTCGACGACCAGAGTTTATATGTCTGTCTTGCCTTTCCTCGGAGCGTAGAATGTCGATGACCAGAGTTTATATGTCTGTCTTGCCTTTCCTCGGAGCGTAGAATGTCGATGACCAGAGTTTATATGTCTGTCTTGCCTTTCCTCGGAGCGTAGAATGTCGACGACCAGAGTTGATATGTCTGTCTTGCCTTTCCTATAGGTGAGCGTAGAATGTCGATGACCAGACATTTGATATGTCTGTCTTGCCTTTCCTCTGAGCGTATAATGTCAATGACCAGAGTTTATATGTCTGTCTTGCCTTTCCTCGGAGCGTAGAATGTCGATGACCAGCATTTTTATGTCTGTCTTGCCTTTCCTCGGAGCGTAGAATGTCGACGACCAGAGTTGATATGTCTGTCTTGCCTTTCCTCGGAGCAATGAATGTCGATGACCAGAGTTGATATGTCTGTCTTGCCTTTCCTCTGAGCGTATAATGTCAATGACCAGAGTTTATATGTCTGTCTTGCCTTTCCTCAGAGCATAGAATGTCAATGACCAGAGTTTTTATGTCTGTCTTGCCTTTCCTCGGAGCGTAGAATGTCAATGACAAGATTTTATATGTCTGTCTTGCCTTTCCTCGGAGCGTAGAATGTTGACGACCAGAGTTTATATGTCTGTCTTGCCTTTCCTCAGAACGTAGAATGTCAATAACCAGAGTTTATATGTCTGTCTTGCCTTTCCTCGGAGCGTAGAATGTCAATGACCAGAGTTTATTATGTCTGTCTTGCCTTTCCTCGGAGCGTAGAATGTCGACGACCAGATCCCCTGGTCACTCCTAGCTGTACCATTCTCTCAAAACCATAACGATTTATATGTGCCTCTGCACTGTCCACTTGTTCCCAAAGGGCCTTGACCAAATCTAGCTTGTCATTCATAGAACCCGTCTGTCTGTCTGCGTGTATTTTTTTAACACCTGCATTCCCCAGAAAAATGATCACAAGTAAGGTAACAGTTACATGAGGACACCACATACCAGATAATGTCCAGTTACATGAGGACACCACATACCAGATAATGTCCAGTTACATGAGGACACCACATACCAGTTAATGTCCAGTTACATGAGGACACCACATACCAGATAATGTCCAGTTACATGACGACACCACATACCAGATAATGTCCAGTTACATGAGGACACCACATACCTGATAATGTCAGCTTTTTGTTCTTGTGAGAGGGCCTGACCTCGACAATGCTGGTCTGACGACTAATTTGATGTTTCATGCTGGAGGTGATGTTGCTGTTGTTGTCGTTTTGTGTTCCAGCAACATCCTCGGTGCCTGGTAAAATGTCAGCCTCTTCATCCAGCTGCATGTCTGCATCCTCTGCTCTGCTGATCTCCATTTCATTCAGACGGTCTTCTCTGCTCTCTGAGATTTTCTATTGAAATAAAATACAAGCCCATGGAGATACATCACCAGCTGGGGCACTGTGGCAAGGTTTTCACATACAAGAGGTGACGATAGTTTAATTAGAAAGGCAGGCCACAAGCCAAGAGGCCGACCAAGAAAGAATTGGGTGGAGGGAGTGAAAGAGACACTACAGAAACATGATATGCTATTAACACAAGCTACACAACTAGAAAAAGATAGAAGACTAAGGTTAACTCCTCTCTCCGATGCTTTATAGCTTTAAGTAAAGGATCAAAGAAGAGGTAATAGTTTAATGATTTGATGGTTGGCTGGCTGCATAGATAGATAGTTGATTGGCTAGCTGGTGGTTAGTCGGCTGGGTGGATCGGTTAGTTGGCTGAACAGATGACTGGATGAATGGATAGTTGGTTCCATGGATAGATGGTTTGATGGTTGAACAGAATGCTAGTTCAATGGATGGATAATTTATTGTATGAAAGTATAATTGCTTAGTTCACGGATGTATGGTTTAGTTGCATGGATGGATGGTTGGTTCATTCTATGGATGGAGGGATGGCTGCATGAATGGATTTTGTTTGCAGGGATGGATTTACAGATGAATGGATTGATGGACAGTTGTATGGATGGACTGATGGTTACACAGATTGATGCATAGAGGGTTGCATGGACTATTGGATGGCTTGATAACTGCATTGACGTATGATGGATGGATGGTTGCACAGATAGATAGATGGTTGAATGGACTAGGGAGTCTAAGAATTCTCCAGAAGACTAAGTCTGGACTAAGGCATTCAGGGCTTCAAAGCCCTCACATCTACTGGAGTAAGACTGCTGCCAAGATGTGTCTCCAAATCTGGTAATAAAGTACTATCCACAAGGGAACTGTACTGCAGAATTCTCCTGAACCCTCCCAGTAGCTAGACTACAGTTGGCACAGCTCTTGGAGGTCACTGGAATGCACAAGCCTCTACCGCTACAAAGTGCAGGCACATCAGTGGAAAAGCTGATAAGCAGTAGAGATCCTTTAATATTAAAGTAACGTGTAATTAACAATTTAAAAAAACTGTATCATCAAACATCAAACATCAAACATCAAACATACTTGCAGTTCAATGTCCTGGCCGGGACAGCTCAGCTGTCGAACATGCAACAAGTTCAGGCTGTTTCCGTTGGTGAATAAAGTTTCTGATGCACTCCGAGGTTTATGAAACTTATCTGATCCGTTCAATAATTCAAGCTTCTTCTTGGCATGCTCAATGTTCTCCGAGGATGACAAGGTGCCTCGTCGGCCGTGATGCTTTCTGAATAAATAAAAAAAGACAATGTGTTAAAGATTAACAAAACAAATCCTGTGATATAGCTAAATGAAATTATTTGTTAGAGATAACAGTGAGTCATGAACTCTTGCTCAGTCACTCAGGAGAATGTTCAGGCTTTTGAACTGAAATGTTACAGAAAGATTCTTCAAATACCATGGACCAAGAAGAAAATAACACTGACATCCAATGTGATCTCAACATCAAGGGGAACTGGCTCATAAACAGCATCCTGTCCTGAAAGCTGAAGTATGTTGAAGATCTAATCAAATCCAGAACTGCTGCAATCGCGGCGTCCGTGGCTAAGGCGTTGCAAGTCCGACTCGTAATCCAACGTACCGCGATCGAAACCCACTGCGGGCTGCGTGGATTTTTATCATGGTATGGGAGGTCGCAGGTCGACCCAGCCTCAAATGGGTACCAGGATGGGCTGTCCTGGGAAAGTAAAGACGGCTGGTGTAATGCTGACCACATTACCCACCGAGTGCCGATTGGTCTGTAAAAATATTGGTGCTCCTCCCATATGCCCGATGCGCCTAAGGGCGTGTAAAGGGATCTTTACTTTACTTACTTACTTACTGCTGCAATCCTCATTTTCCTTCAGAAAACTATGAAATCCGAAGGAAAATGGAGGTGGGGTAGGTCTGGATGTTATAAGAAAACAACCAGTTAAATGGTTTGGCCATATAACATGGAGGCCAACAAACAGTATACCAAAGCCAGCAATGATGTACAGACCAGGCTTTTGCCATAATTCAAACCAAAACTGGTGCACCTCACACAATTACTCTGGAAGAGCACTCTTCTAATCCACAACCAAAGATGTATGTACTCACTTTGCTGGGACAAGAATCTTGAGGATTCCAAACTGGTCAGTTTTGTCGCTGTAACCGATTGTCATTTCTGGTCCACGCTTGATTCTCAGTTTTCTGCGACGGCGGTAGATATCATAGGCTGTACCCATCACCACTAATGCCAGGATTACATTTAATGCAGTGCTGAAATGTAGATAAACAACATCTTCTTTACACAACTTACAATCACTTGAATACTTCTGTTTGATTTTTTTGTGTACGTATCTATGCATGCATGTTCCTATTTATATGTGTACACACTCATGTGGGCACACACCCAATCATGCATGCACACACCCAACCATTCATGCACCCATATACAAACAAATACTATTAGGATACTGCATGTTGAATGTTGAACTAAGAATCGGTATCATAGCATCTGGGACAATCCCCTCTGCACTCCGTCCCATTCTTCAGCAGCAAGCGAAGAGTATTAATTCTGATGGCACCAGTAACTGCTGAGTTGTACATCTGTCTAGTTTTTTCCCTGAGTGTCAAGCATCGGCCATATCCCCTTGGTAACTCCTCACAGCGCCATTCTCCTCAGACTGTAATGATCTATCTCTGCCTCCGCACTGTTCACTTGCTCCCAAAGGGCCCTCAGAACATCTAGCTTGTCATACATCAATTCACTACCAAGTGGTGCAAAGCTGGCCAGTCTGTCTGCCTGCTCATTTCACAACACACCGGCATGACCTGGAGAAAATATCCAAAGGAGGCTAGCTATACTGGACCTCTGAATTGATGCTTGCCACTTTGCACGAAGCATGCCTGTCTCCATCTTTCTCAACATGCTCTGTGAGTCAGTTACAATCACGGCATGAGTGTACAGGATTAAACAAATGTACATCAGAACCTTAATGTCATTCTGTGTTATAAACTGTAGACAGTTGTGTTTGTTCCCAAGTTGGTAGCTGTGCGACGAGGTCCCTTGAAGCAACAATGCTACCTAAAAAGTGTGGAAATCCTAGACTGGAAGCCAGAACAGAGTATAGCAATACTAAAAGCAACCAGTATTATTGCAAGTGAGGGCTATGGACCAAGAAGAGGACTAACACTGACAACCTACAAGATCTGAGCACTGAGGAGAACTGGCTCATAAACAGCAACCTGTCCTGAAAGTTGAGCTATTTTGGCATGTTAGACATCATGGCAGACCTCTGTGAAGGTGGACACAAGACATTACAGATGCACCGACTGTGAAAGCACATAGGGTTGGAGATCTGGCTGAGGGAATTTTCTACTAATCTGTAATTTAGGTGATATATTTAGAATATACTGAGGTATTTATGACATCAAAAGTATTTCCGATAAACGTGAGATACGCACAAATCTTCATATGAGTGTTGGGATGATAACTTATGCTGACTGGCTTTCTGTCAGATCGGCACAAACTTACACTGATGCTACGGCAGCTGTATCCTCAAGAAAGCTTTTCCTGGCGTGGCATTCAACGTGCTTGACTGTAATGTTATCTCCAAAATTATCGATGGCAAGGACTGAATAAAGAAATGGAAACACAACGCAGAAGTGACTAAAGCAGTTATCAATGTTTTAACATGTATAGAAATATCAACATTAGGTGCCCCGCCGACTGGCGTGGGCGATCATGCCTCTCCACAATTCATGATCTCCTGAAGTACGTATCAGTTCGTGTGCTGACACACCTCCATGCCATGCAACAAGACTGTCTAGAATCTTCTCTCGTTGTCTTCCTCTTTTCACAGATCTTACCAGCGGTCACAACATGCTCCATTTTCCCTCTTCTTATAACATGGCCTAAAAATGATGACTGTCTCCTTCTAAGTATAGACAGTCTAATAAACAAATTGGGATATTCAAAATGTTTTGACTATAAAACAAAGACAAGGCTGATTGATTTACTGGGCAAATAGAACAGGAAACTCCTGTATGGGTTCTGGATCCCCATTCTGGAGAAAGAGAGGGATAATAAGTAAGCTTAAAAACTACAAGAGTGAACCAAAGGATATGACGAGGCAAGCGGCTTGATTACTTCACCACTTCACCAAGGAGACTCCTGCCCCCCCCCCCCCCCCCCCAAATTAAAAGTTGGGGCAGGAGTGAAACCAACCTGCAGGTGGAAATCATCATCACCAATCAGCAGGTCCTTTACATAATTTCGCTCTTGTCACGCCACGCTCGAAGTCTCTCTTTCTCTGGCCATTTCTCCAGCCCTATGTGCTTTCATAGCCAAGGCATCTTCCATGTCTTGTATCCACATTCATGGAGGCTGCATCAGCTTCATTCTCCAGAAACTGAACCTTTCACCACCGTTCTCTCCAGGCCACCATGATATTTAACATGGCCAAAATACCCCAACCTGCGGGACAAGATGCTGTTTATGAGCCAGTTCTCCTGGATGCTCAGATCTTGTGGGATGTCTGTGTTTGTCTTCTTTTTGGTCCTGGGTTTTCCAAGCTGTTTTCTGAAGCATTTCAATTCCACGACTCACATCCATAAGTTGCCATGGCAAAAATGCATGATCTCAAAATGTTCACTTGTAACTTGCATGCAGGCATTGTGCCATAGGTTCTCTATGCTGTTTAGTCTCTGCATTGCTAAAATGAGTCTTTTTCTGGCTTTTTTATTAACAGATCATAATTAAGGTATTGCACTGTGATTTCTAGCGAGTTTCCGTGGTGTAGTGGATAGATGCTCACCTGCGGATCAGAAGGTCATGGGTTCGAGTCCTAATGGAACAGGACTTTCTTCAGAAACGACCTTAGCTCCCAGGTCGAACCAGCCTTAAGTGAGTACCAGGTGCAGTGCTGGGAAGTAAAAGCGGCTTGGGTGATGTTGACCATATCCCCCACCAAGTGCTGAGTGGTCTATAAAATATAGATCTAGCCCTTTATGCCTAAAGGCATGTAAAGGGGTTCTTTACTTTTTACATACTGTTATTTATGACTTCTCTCTGACATTTATTGAACAGGTAAGCCTTTCACACACACAAACATATTGATTTTGCCATTATTTCTCCCTCAATCAACTTACATGCATCCACCACACTGAAGATGTCTTCCTCAGAGCAGTTTTTAGGGATGCAAACATCGATGATAAAAGGGCTGTAAGGTACTGGGAACGGAAGATTCTGTTGACGTAATCAAACCTTACATCATTACTGCAAGTTATTTAATCTTATTACTGGATATGTAGCTTCACTGATAAAATTATGAAAATGAGAAGAGAGACATTGGAGAACATTGTGACAACTGGAAAGATCAGTGGAAAGAGTAGAGGCAGACCAAGAGAGATCATGCTGGATGGGCTAAAACGATGGCATGGAGGGATATCACCAAGAGAGCTGTATTCCAGGCAAACAGGGATCATGATCTGTGAAGACGCATGAGCACCTACGCCAGTTGGCAGGGCACACGATGATGATGAAATTACCGAAAATGTCAGATCAGCTAGCAGATAATTAGGAGCTGCTGCGGTGTGGTAGCTAGCCGCTCACCTGCAGACTGGAACATCAGGGGTTCGGGTTCTGAGGGAGCCAGACTATTTTCACAAGCAACCTTAGCTCCCAGGTCGACCCAGCCTTGATTGGGTAGCAGGTATAGTCCTGGGAAGTAAATGCGGCTTGCAAGATGTTGACCACATCACCCGCCGAGCACCTATTGGTCTATAAAATATAGGTCTAACCCTTTGTGCCCAATAAGCCTGAAGGCATGTGAAAGGGGTCCTTTACTTGTAAATAATTACTATTTCCATACTATTATGGAGTATTGCATCAACTGCTATGTTAGGGCACAATGATGACTGCAATAACTGCTTAGAGTGGACCTCAAAATAGCAGTGGATGCAATACTATATAACAATTCCTAAGTTAAGGACCTTTTTCCATGTCCTTGGGCATATTGGGTATGGTCCTAGACCTATATTATACAGATTGATGGGTGATCTGGTCAGCATCACGCTGGCCGCCTTTACTTCTCAGGACTCTACCTGTTACCCATTTCAGGTTCGGTCACCGTAGGAGCCAAGGTTATGGGGGATAATCTAGTTTGATGTGGATCTAAATCCTTTTGATCACACTATGGAAACTATTGATGATTTACAGCATAGTGTTGAACATTTGGCCACAAATGTAGTTTGATGCCATTACTGCCTCTGATACTAAAAACGCCTTTTATGCACGCCATGTGGCAGACTGGGTATATAATGCCTGCCATATATATTTAGAGGGACAGCCACCATAGCGTAGCGGCTAGAGGCTCGCTGCTGCTTCAAAGGTTGTGGGTTCAAATCAGCATCCAGCCTGAATTTGTTTCCCCTTTTTTCTGGCTGCAGGAGTCACTAGAAGAGATCAAATGAGTAATGAGGTCATAACAGAAAAAGTGGGCACAGGACAAATTCTAAATTATATACAAAGACAGCAAATCAAATAGTTTTCCAGCTTAGAGAGAATGCCTTGTGAAGCCATACATACAATGCATAGACACATCTATCTTCTTCTTCAGCGTTCCAAGCCCTCAGGTTCACTTCTGCAGATATCTCCATTCATCTCTCTGGTTGGTCTTCTCTTTCCAGTTGGTGACACCAAGTGTTTGCAGGTCTGTCTGGACATTATATCTCCATTGTCTTCTTGGTCTGCCTCGTGGTCTACGACCATTCATCTCCTTTGTGTATACACATACACACACCAAAAGCAAAGGATGAAGAGTACAAGGTAGACCAAGAACAAGATGGTAAGATAACATCAGAGAAACTCTACAAAAACAGGATGTGTATATGGTTGAGACATCAGCTCAACAAGAAGCACAATCTTATATCTTCCTCAACAATGTAGCAGTTAACAACAAAAACAAAACGGAAGTAAATAAGAAGTGTTGTTTGTGATGGACAGAGAGACAAACAGTTTGAACTCACAAAAGCCTCAATCATCTTTGGTCTCCAGGGTGCGTGTGTCATGTGAACGCTGCAGTATTGAGGCAAAGTTTCATTGTGGTCACTGCAGGCTGCACCTGTTGTCTCAGCACAAACTGTTGGGGCAGGAAGACTCAGGCACTCGTCGTAGTCGCCGGCCCAGGTGGTGGCTCCAATGAAGATCCCTGCTGGTTGTTTCCCAGTAGAATCATACACTGCAGTAAAATGACAGTCAAGTCTCGGTTACGATAACATTCATTCTTGAAAAAATACATCTTTCTCTCCTACTTCTTTTTCATCTGCATTTGCCTTCAAAGGGTAGGAATGGTGCACTGTGTTGAGGTTTGCAGCTAGGCTACGATACGTGCTGTCAAATACATCCAAATTCAGCAAACCCCTTATTATTTGCCTTTTATGACATGCTTGTTAGGGGGCAGTGGGTCTAACCTTTTTTTTATACCCCAAAACGGGGTTTTGGAACCCACACAAGAACAAAGCAGCCGATCACTAACTCATTATCCTAAGTATGACCTGGGATATGTCACTTTCTTCACTTCCACCAGCTGTAAAGTTCTAGTTATTCATCTACTTCTGGTTGTCAGTCTTCTTCCAGAATTTGAGTTTGGTGTACACATCCATTTTACAGATCTGGTTTATTTGTATGCAGACTTTTGGTTGCTTGTCTCTCAGGCAGATGCACTCTGACTTTTAAGGAAAAACCCAAATTTAGCCGACTTTATAATATGCCTGTTTGGGGACAGTGGGTGGGTGGGGGTGGGGGAAATTAGACAACCCCCCCCCCCCCCCCCATTTTAAAAGAAAAATGGAGCCCCGAAACCCACACAGGCTCTGGGTTATGTGAAAACTTATCAGTTTCCAGTAGCCCGGCTCGCTTCTCAGTTGGTTAAACCGGACTGCGCGGCAACCTGGTGACGAACTCCTTGTGGTCCGGGTTCACACCCAGGGGGTAGGCAGAAAAGCCACAGTTCTCCCAGATTTACAGTATTTTTCATGGAATCAAGGCTGAAGGGTTGCGATATCTATAGTACCGAGCCAAAGGATTAACAACTCATTGTTTCTGGAAACTTTTAAAAAAAAAGTCCCAGTCCCACTGCAGTATATGACATGGATTACATGTCTTGTTACACTGCCTGACACTGCTGTTGGGTTGGTTCTTATCTGCACAGGAAGGGCAGCAGTGAGCTGATTATTTTACTTTCTTATATTATGACCCAGAATATGTGAAAACTTTTAACAATTGGGTCTCAGAGCAGTATATTCTCTTCTTCTAAGCATTTTGGTCTTGATCCAGCAGAGTTTTGTGTCCACATACTTTTTACAGATCTGGCTTATTTGTATGCACATTGTCGGTTCCTTGACTCACAGGACATGCTTGTTAAAGAGACAGTGGGTCTATTCTTTGTTTTCCACAAACGAGCCTTAGAACCAGCACATGATACTGTATTAAATGTTCTGTTACTCTCTAGCAAATACTGTTGCTGAGTCACCTATTTAGGAAAGGTAGCAAACAGCTGATTACTACCTTCTTATACTGTGACCTAGAATTTGGGAACACTTATTTCCCAGTCCCACACCAGTTTATGCCATGGGATGACATGTTTTGTCACTGTGTCTCTCTGACAGGTACAGATAAAACAGCTACTGTAAAGGAGTGGATACGACACAATGCTTCTCTGAAGTATTCTCCAAACAGTTGTTTGATAATAATGTAACAGGCTGGCAGGGTAGGTTGTTAGTCTGTTAATAATTTTGGTTTGGCTACACTTGCGAACTCAAACTGGCAAATGTCCTCTTTAGTCTGCGACGATGTCCCCAGAAATACGTAGTCCTACTATCGGTTGTGGAACCATACCAGGTTCTAGCATAACGTAGGTTCAGGAGGACTGAATGCATGGGAGTGGCCAATGTGCAGTGACATTGATTGTGATACCATAACATAATTATTATTTCAGTCATTCTCCTGTCTACCAATGCATCCTGTCCACACAGTTATTATATTAAGCTTTTTGCCCCAGTAACACTAGAATACAGTTTTCAAATAACTGTGTGCACAGAAGAAGGTTTAACAAAGAGTGTAAGTAAGAATGAATTGAACCAACAACCGGGACAAAGATTAAAATTACTGTGTGGGAGACAAATGGTTAACTCTCCAACTCTAATGATACCCAGCTTTTTGTCCAAAATAACACTACAATGCAGTTTTCAAATAACTGTGTGGACAGAAGAAGGTTTACCAAAGAGTGTAAGTAAGAATGAGTTAAATCAACAGAGAGGACATAGATTAAAATAACCAGTCTGGAGAGATTGATGCAGTGGGGAGTGACGAGAGGTTCTGGCAGATGCTCTAGGCTCAGAGGAAAGGCAAGATGGACGTCTAATCAGAATGCAACTGGCACCATAATCATTGGAACTCTTCACTGGCTGCTGAAGATGGGGATGGAGTGCTTATGGGAATGCCGCGCATGCTGTGATGTCGCTTCTTGAATCAAATCAACTCAGATTAAAGTAACTGTGTGGGAGACAAATGGTTAACTCTCTAACTCTAATGATACCCACTTTTCCAGGCCCATGCTTTCTTGTTCACCAGTCCACTGTAGTAGAGCTGAAGGTCGCTCCGACACTGGCTGGACACGCTATAGTTGGATATAAACTCTGGATTTGCCCCCGCATTAATGAAGGCCCTGTCGGACAGAGGTGGGAATAACAATAACAACTGTTGAGCTAAACTAATTATTTTAATCTGCTTCCTCTTCACATTCACCAGCTATAAATTTTGCATACACATCTGTTCTACAGATCTGGCTTATTTGTGAGCAGACTGTTGGTTCCTCGCCTCTCAGGCAAATGCCCTCTGACTTTGAAGGAAACTCCCCTAATTAGTCGACTTCTCCAACATGCTTGTTGGGTAGCAGTGAGTCTAATTTGTTTCTTCCCTTAAGAAGACCATGGAACCCACATAGGGAGTTATCGTAATCAAATTTCTTCTTCTTATTTTCTCTACCCAACAGTGTCAAGGCAGAAAGAGATCTCAGGAACAGGTCCTTCTGTTCACTTTGTGTGTAGTACTTTTGAGTGTCTCTGATATTTTGGGGATCCATCTTCTGTGCAGTCAACATCAGACTGTTACCAAAATATCTGTATAACATTGTTCTCTGTGGTGTCCTGTCTATTGCCTTTCTTGTTACATGGCCAAACCATTTGATCTGCTGTCGATCAATACAAGTTCAGTATTATTTCTATGCCAGCTCTTCTCCTGACATCACCGTCCCTAGGTTGATCTTTGCATTACACCCAGCATAATTCGTAAACATTTCATTTTTATTATGTCTATTGAAGACAGTGTCCAAGTTTGATACTGAAAGCATATTGTTCATGAGAATACTGTGTCGAACAGTGCTCTTTTCGTTTTCATATTCAAATTTATTTTGTCATTTAAGTATTTTTGTTCTCTCTCACAGCTGTGGAAAAGGTTCATAATCCTTAACAGAGGAGATTCAAGTCAGTTGTGGGTAATCTGGCAGCATGCCACTTGATAGAAGATTACAAAGGGATACACATTATTACAAGTGGAGCTATACAAGTAGATGGATATAAAACAGATCCACATATTACAGATAATCACTGTGAAGGTGTGGATAACATTGTAGAGGTGTGGA
>CAJHNH020002993.1:0-32500 GCA_905116865.2 Candidula unifasciata
AATATAAGTTCCCTATTCGCGTCTTGGTTAAAAAAATTTAGAATCTTCACAATAATTCCTGCCCCCCTGTGAATAAGTCCGCTTAAAAATGGACCGCGACGCACAGTTTGGGAATCCCCTGTGGTATTTATGAAATCTATATCCCAAAATATGGGGACTTTTTCAGAAATAAAATTCATCTTAAATGCATGATGGGGCCGAAAAAATCCCATCTATGGCAAAACTGATCTGGGCCAAAAGGGTCAGTTTACATATAAAGATAAAGGGTTCAAAAAAAAGGGGTGCCCAGAGCATAATAATCATCATCATTGGCAATTTGCATTTCTACGTCAAGTACGGGGAAATTTACAATAAGTTTTACTGAAATTTTTATCAAAAAAATGGGATTAGGAGCCCTGATAAAATTTCCAAAAGATTTTAGATAGAGAATTTGTCAAAGGGTACTTATTTTAAATAAAAAAAACAATCGCCCCTAAAAAAAAAAGGAGGGCTAAACATTTTTTTTTTTCTAAATATAGGAACTGAAAAAACTAACTCCCCCTTTCCCAGATCTGCGCTGTCAAAATTGGTCTTTATGTCTGTTCTTTTACCACCCGGCTTTCTCTCAGTCGTCTTTCTATCTCTGATTGTATCGGGTCTCTGGGTTTTTCAAAACCCGGGCCCATTCCGGGGGTTTACCCACCCTCAGAAAATGGGTACCAGATTTGTCACTTTGGGTAAAGGGGGGGACGTCGCTGTAGCTACGGATTTGTACAGACAGCACACAGAGGGAAAAATGTTTTTCGGGCTGCCCTGAAACGGGGGAAAGGGCACTTATATTTTAAAACCGTGTGCAATGACCCCGGTTAAACATCTCTGGACTTTCCTTTTTTTTTTGTTACTGGTATATGGGGCCTCGCGTTTGTTGCGTGCGGGGCCCGCGTGGGGTGTGTGTCGTGCCGCGTGCTCATGTTTTTTATAATAATGTTTCGTGATAGGGGAGTATAAACAGGAAATGAAATGGGGACAGAAATGAATACTAAAACCGTAAATCCAAGAGAAAACTAAAAACCCCGTTTTGGGCAGACCCAAAAAGATGTTGCCCCATAATTTTGTAAAAAAATGAAAAGGACAATACGAAAAAGACGTTAAACCAACCCCAAAACAAAACCCACATAACTGCAAAGAATTCCCCATCCCCAAAGGCTTTTTGCCGTAAAAAATCGTAACCACCTCTATTTTAAAATTAAAAAAGGTCCGCTGCGTATAATGGTACAAAACGGGGGTGATTATTACTTTTAGAATTGTATGGGTTACGGGAAACCCAAATTACCATCAAAGAGTATACCTTGTGGGCTTGTGGCCAAGTCGATGCGAACGCTTGTAATCCGAGATGCCGTGTTCGATCCCAAAATGCGGCCCAGCCCCTTGCTTTTGGTTTCGACAGGGGTAAAAGAAAGCCGACCGCCCAAAGAAGAAGGGGAAAAAAAAGGGGACGTAAATTTGCCTAGAAAAACCCCCAACAGTCAGGGGTTTTTGGGGTTGGTTCTGAAAACCGCCCCGGGAAAAGGATACGCAACAAACCATTAAACCATTAGTAGGGGATCAGCGGGGAAGGGGGCCGCATTTAAAAAATCGTTTCTCCTTTACCTTTAGTAAAAGAGGGCCCCGGCCCCAAAGGGATTTGGTTTTTTTTGGGCGGGTTTTTTATATCCTTAGTAAATATCGATCGGGGCACCCGCCCTTTTTGGGTCCTTAGAAAATATCGATCGGGCGGTTGGTGATGGAAAAAAGTGATTGGTTTTGGGGGAAAGGTATAGGAAATCGATACTTTGTAATGCATTTTTAAATTTCAAATGCAGGTGAAAGGGGGGCTTTATATAAAACGGGGGCGGCAGGAAAAATTTAGGTGAGCAGCGGGGGCAGGGGCCCCGGGGGGCGACTGGGAAAGGCGCCGATAAAGGGGGTGTTTGAAAGGGCAGTTTGGGGCGCGGGGGTTTCCATGCAAGGGTTTTTCATTGTCGGTATGTGGGTTTTTTTCTTTTTAGTTTCATAACGGCAGGTGACAGGTGGCGTTATACTGGTTTTTAATTTTTTGGTATTTTTGGGGGTGGGGGGATTTTTAGGGGGAAATTGGGTTTTAAAAGGAAGACAAATTTTTCCTTTTAAGTGCAGGGCCAGTTTTTGGTTTAAAAAGGGGCGGATGCTTCATTTCCCCATGGCGGCCAAATCTGTTTGGGTCTTCGGGGGCTGTTCTTACCCTTATAAATATCGACCCGTGTGGCTGATGCCAGAAACGCGTGACGGGTTTCGGGGGAAAGACATATGGTGCAAAAATCTTTTGTTGTCCCATAACAAAGGTTTTTCATTGTCGGTATGTTGGGGTGGGGTTTTTTCCCTTGGGGGGAAACCCAAATATTTCTTAGTCCCAGGGCCAATTTTGGGTTAAAGTGGCGGATACGGGGATATATTAAAAAGGGCCCAAACTCGAGCCCCCATCATCTTTCATCTGTGGCCCAGGGGTTTTGGAAGGGATTTTTAAACTGTAAAAAAAGGGGGACATACCCAAAAGGGGTACCCGTCTTGTATGTGCCCGGGGGCAAAGAAAAGGGGCTTACCTGACATCGGTGAGCAGGGGGCGGGCGGGGCAAGGGAAAACGGGGCGACAGGCCCGACAAAAACGGTTGGTGTTGGTTTAGGGGTTTCTGTAATGGCCCCCAAAAAAAAAATTAGAAGGGGGTTTGTTGCGGGAGATATATATGTTATAAAACGAAAAAATTTTAGGGGATATAAAAAATAGACATAGGCAGCAGTGACAGCCGGCAGAGGGGGAGGGGGCTTTTTAGGGTTTAGGTAATAAAAACCAAGCAGGGGGGGCAGGGGCCGGGGGCAAATAAAAAGGCGGCTTTGATAAACCGGGGATAAAAACAAAAGGGCAGATTGGGCGCCGGCCATATAATCATTAGTCATGGTACGAAGGTCGCTGCTCAGGGAGGGTTTGAGCTATAGTAAAAAGGAGAACTCCCAATAGAAGGTGGGCGGCTTTGTCATGGGGTGTTAGATTTTGATATTTTAAAGTTTTGAAAAAAAGGAAAACTTTTTAAAAAGAGGCGACCGTTGTGACATATTTTTGGATAGGGGCCCGATCAAGGAGGGTATGAGATAAAAAAAAACAATTGGTAATTTTAGCAAACTGGGGGACTCTTGTGACATTGGGAGGCCGACCACGGGGGGAAAGGTTTGAGTTGAAGAAAAAAAGGGGACTTTATGGAAAAAACCGGCGATTTTTGTGTAATAGCAGGGGGAAATCCCCAACCCGATCATTGGGTTTTTAAAGTTAGGAAAAAAGATGGGAATTTATGGAAAAAATGGCAATTTTTAATGTCAACAATAAAAAGGGAAATTTCCCGGGGCCCCCGCAGAAATATTTAAGTGTAGTAAAAAAAAAACTAGGGACTTTTGGCGTGTGTTTAAATCATAGTGTTAGGTATCGATTTTTGGGGAGGGTTTAGTTGAAATTTAAAAACAAAAGGCGTTAACAGAAGGGGGACTTTTGTAACACATTATGGGGGCCCGGGCCCCACCCCACCGTATTTTTAAAATTGTATTTGGGGAAAAATGAAAAAGGGACGAAGGTGTGGCAAATTTGTGGGGTTTTGCCTTTAAAATGGGGGTTTTTAAAGCTGTATTTTAAAAAAAAAAAGGAGAACTTTTGGTGTCATATTTTTAGATTAAACCGTCGAAAGGGTTCCCGTTGTAGGCAAGGGGCCCGCTACCAGGCGACAAAGGGTGGGCTGGGGAAATTTTAGGTCCCAAAAAGGGGCCCGTTTGTTTTTTTTCTCGAAAACCAGGAAAAACCACACACGGGGACGTTACATGTTTTAAAGGGTTTTTAAAAGGCAATAACCGAAGACGCCAAAAAACCCCGATCACATCCTTGGGGCAAAGGGGAGCGGGGGCATTTTTGGTCCCAAAAAAGGGCTATATTTTTTCTCAAACGGACAACGAAGGACGCACAAAACATCGCATGTTTTTTCAGGGGGTTTTCCCAAAAAAGGCGTAACAGAAGACGCCGGGTAACCCGATATTTCCCTTTGGGCGCAAAAAAAGTCCCCCAAAATTTTTTTTCCTTAATAGGAAACCGTAACCCAAAGGGAAGAGAAAGACATCTTTTCACGGTTTTGGACAAGCCCGCCCAACCAAAGGGTTCCCTTTTAAAGCAGAAAAACTGCCTTTTTACACAGAAAAATAAACTCGAGGGTTTTTTTGCTATGGACACTAAAAAAACCCACGCAAGAACAGAGCATGTCTTTCCAGGTATTGTCAAGTCAGTTCCCGGGACGGTTTTAGTAAGTAGTGCCTCCCCCGGGGACCCAGAAAACCCCCCCGATTTTTTTTTTACGGACCTTAGGCATTTTAAGTCTTCCTCTTTGTTTTCCGGGGGTTTGCCCGCGTCCTCGTTGTCGTTTTCCTTTTTGACTTCGGGGGTTTTCGCCCGTTTTCCGGCGTCATCGCCCCTCTAATGTCGTCTTCGTGTCAAATGCAAAACCCCAAAGGTTTTTTTGCAACTGTCCCGGCTGCCCCCGGGACCCCGATGGGACTTTGGGGGAAAACAGGAAATTTGGTCGTTTTGGGAAAGTTGTTTCCTCCAAATTTTTGTCGTCTTCGGCGGGTGTCGGCGGTCGTAGGGACAACGTTAGTAACTTATTCACAACCCTCTTTGGTAAGTCATTAATTAAAAATTGGGAAATATGCGAGTCGTTTAAGATGTTTTTTCTTTTTGGGAAAAACACTTGATGTTTTGGGCCCTTTTTGATACATCTTAAACCCCCCCAAAGATAAACATATTTTTCACCAGCTGTCCCGGGACGCCCGGCCCACAAAAAGTGGCTTTCAAAAAACACAGGCAGTTTTTTTAAAAGGGCCCAAAAAGGCACTTCAAAAAACCCCTTGACGAAAATGGGGCACATTTTTTATTAAAACATAGGGCCCCTTTTAAGAAACACAAAAAACGCTTTTATCAAATCAAAACCCCCGGGTGACAAAATTATCGCTATTTTTGTAAAAATTTTTTTTTTTTTTTTTTTTCACTGTGCATACCCAAAGGGCGTCAATACAGTCCACTTTTCTTGACAGCTTTAAAATCGAAACCCTTTTTTTTTTAAATAAACTTGACCATTTTAAAGGGGACACAATGTTTTTTCCTTTCTACTGTTTTGTACAAAACGCAGATAACCAATAGTCGCTCTTAAAGTAGATGCCCCAAGCCAATTTTTTCCGGATCTTCTACCGGGTTGGGGTACGGGAAGGTTTGTTTTACTGTAAACATACAAAGTTTTTTCGGGGGGTTTTCTTAAAAAAAGGTTTGTCTTTCTCCGGCTAATAAAAAAGGGGCCCACTGACGAAGGGCCAGGAAGTTTTTTTCCTATATTTCCCCTCCAGGGTGGAACCTACATGACTATGCGAATTTTCAAAAAAATTTAAAAAGGGCATTTAAAAAAACAGAGGGGGGGGGGGGGAACTATTTTTTTTCCTCCGAGCGTCTCCAAGAGGCCCCTTTGGGAGTTTCCCAAAAATACAATTTTTATCAACAAACGTCACGGGAAGCTGATTTACAAACTTTTTGGGCCCCTTTTTCTAAAGGCTGTCTCATCAAGGGTTTTGTCAAGGGGCTGTCCGCCCAAAACTAGCCCTCTTTTTTCGAGACGGATGGGAGGGGCTGTGCCCCAAAACCCAAAGGGTTTCTGCGGGCCGTCTCGAAATAGAGGGGTAGTAAAGGGCGGACAGCCCGTTTACAACCCTTGTGAGACAGCCTTTAGAAGGGACAAAAAGTTTGTAAGATAGCTTTTTGACGCTAGTTTAAAAAATTGATGTGTAAAAAACTCAAGGCGCCCTTGGGGAAAGCTCGGGGGAAAAGATAGTTCCCCCCCTCTGTTTTTTTTAAATGGGGGGGGCCCTTTTCCCTTTTTTAAAATTCGCATAGTATTATGGGGACCCCCCTGGAGGGGACTAAAAGGAAAAAACTTCGTGGCCAGTTCGGGCAGTGGGGCCTTTGTTTATTTGCCGGAGCGAAAACCTTTTGAAAAACCCTCGAAAAAACTTTGTTTTGTTTTTCAGTAAGAACCTTTCCTTTTAGCACAACCTGGAGCGACCCCGGGTAAAAGGCTTGGAAAATCTAGCTTTAAGAGCGCCCAGTTGGTTTTCTGCGTTTTGTACAAATAAGTGAAGGAAAAAACATTTGGGGCCTCTAAAATGGCCAAAATGTTTTTAAAAAAAAAATTGATCGATTTAACCCCGTGTCAAAAAAAGTGGGGCTGTATGGCGCCCTTTGATAGGCCCCAAATGAAAAAAAAAAAAAAAAAATGTTGCAAAAATAGCGAAATTTTCACGTGTGGTTTTTGATTTTATTTAAAAATGTCTTTTGTTTCTTAAAAGGAGCCCTATGTTGAATAAAAAATGTCCTCATTTTTCGTCAAGGGGTTCTTTAAGTACCCTTTTGGGGTTCTAAAAACTGCCTTTTTGTTTTTGAAAAAACCCCTGTGTGTCCGGTCCCTCAGGGACAGCTGGTGAAAGAGTTTTGTCAATCTTGTGTGATTCAAAATGTTCAAAGGACCCAAAAACTCAAATTGTTTTTCCCCCAAAAGAAAAGAACCAAACTTAGCGACTGCAAGTACCCAAAAATTTAAATTTTGAATTTTCCAAAAAGAGGTTATTTAAAAATGACAACGTTGTCCACGACGCGCCGGGCCCCGCCCCAAGACGAGCAAATTTGGAGGAAGAAAAACTGCAAAGACACAAGGCTCCTGTTTTTTCCCAAAGTCGAAAAGTGTCCCCAGGCAGCCGGGGCAGTTTAAACAAAAAAACCTTTGGGTTTTGCAGTCAAAGACGAAGAGGGCATTGAGGCGAAGATGACGCCGAAGACGACGAACCGCCGAAGTCCCAAAAAGGAAGACGACAACGAGGGCGTGACAAGCCGGAAGAAAAGAGGAAGACTTAAGGGCCCCAAGATGTCTCGCAAGAAAAAATATCGGGTGGTTTCCGGGTCCCCGGGCATGCACCCACTTTCTAAGAACCGCCCGGCAAATGATTTTACAATACCAGTGAAAAACCCCCCGCTTGTCTCTTGCGTGCTTTTAGTTCCCCATAGCAAAAAAAATCGAATTTTTGGGTGTGTCAGAAGGACCCCGTTAGCGCTTAATAGGAACCTTAGGTGAACGACTTGTCAAGGAAACCCGTGAAAGATATGGGTTTTTTCTTCCCTATTTACGGTTCCTATTTAAAAAAAAAACATGGGTGCCCTTTTTTGGGGCCAAGGGGTAGTGGGGGTCGGGTTACCCCGGGGCCTTTGTTATCGCCCCTTGGGGAGACCCGTGAAAGAAAATGCGAGGTCCGGTTTCGTCCTTTACGTTTTTCCGCGAAAAGGGGAATTTTGCCCTTTTTTGGGGACCAAAATTGGGCCCCCGCTCCCCTTTGGGCCCCCAAAGGGTAGTGATCGGGTTTTTGGCGTCTTCGGTTATTGCCTTGTAAAAAACCATGGGAAAAAAATTTTAACGTCTCGTTGGGGGTTTTTCGCTGTCCCGCGAGAAAGACAAAGCGCCCCTTTTTGGCCCCCTAAAATTGCCCCAGCCCACCTTCGTCGGCCCGGGAGCGCCGCCTTTGGGCCTACAACGTGAACCCTTTATGAGCGGTGATATTTTAACAATTTTGACCCAAAAGTTTTTCCTTTTTTTTTTTTTTTAAAATACAGCTCAAAAAATATATGTACGGCCAAAAAACCCACACTTTGCAACCTGTCTTTCCTTTTTTCTATTTTTTCCCCCTAAAAATTTAAAATACGGAAAGAGTTGGGGGCCCCCCCATAATGTGTTACCCAAAAATCGCCCCTTTTTGGGTTTAAAGCTTTGTTTTTAAATGCAACTAAAAACCCCCCCCTAACCTATCGATAACCCAAAAAAATGATTTTAAAACACACGCCAAATGTGTATGTTTTCCTTTTACTACAGCTTTAAAAATATTCTGCGCGGCCGGCATTCCTTTTTTATTGTTGACAAAAAGTTGCCCTTTTGGGGCCCTAAATTCCCATCTTTACCTAAATCCAAAAACCCCAATGATCGGGTTTGGGTTGCTGCTATGACACAAAAGTCGCCGTTTTTTCCAAAGTCCCCTTTTTTAAATTTAATCAAACCCCTTTTATAAGTGGGCGGCCCCCTCAATAGTAACAAGAGTCGCCGTTTGCTATAAATTACCAAAAATTGTTTTTATTTTACTCATCCCCCCTTTATCGGTCAATACCAAAAAAATTTTCACAACGGGCGGCCCCCTTTGTAAAAAGTTTTCCTTTTTTACTAAAAATTTTAAAATATCAACATCTAAAAATATGCCCCAAAACCGCCCACCCTTCTATTGTACGTTCTCCTTTTTACTATAGCTCAAAAACCCTCCCTGAGCAGTCGACCCCTTTGGGTACCCTGACATAGATGTGGTATGATTTCCGGCGCCCAAACTTTCCCCTTTTGTATATTCCCCGGTCATCATGCCCCTTTCTGTCGCCCCCGGGGCCCCCGCCCCCGCTGCTCTAGGTTTTATTAAACCCAAACCCTAAAACGCCCCCCCCCCCTCTGCCCGGGTGTTCACTGCGGGCCCAAATTTTTATTTTCATATCCCAAAATTTTTTCGTTTTATAACATATATATCCCCGCTAACAACCCCCTTTAATTTTTTTTTTTTTGGGGCAAATTTCAGAACCCATAAAACCAAAAACCAACCGTTTTTGTCGCCCTGTCGCCCCTTGGTTCCCCCGCCCCCCGCCCCCCGTCACCCATTCAGGGGAAGCCCCTTCCTTCGCCCCCGACCCTTTTGACAAAACAGCTAACCCCTTTTGTCGTATTCCCCCTTTTTACAGCTCAAACCCTCCCTTCAATACCCGAACAGATGAGATGATGGCGCTCGAGTCGCCCTTTTTTAATATATAAAACCCGGGAATCCGCCACTTAACCCAAAATCTGGCCCCTGCACTAAGAAATAATTTTTCCCTTTCCCCCAAGAAAAAAAACCCCCCCCCAACATACCCACAAGGGAAAAACCATTTTTTTTGGGGACAACTATCGGAAAATTTTGCACCAAAATTTCTTTCCCCCGAACCCGTCACGCGGGCTGTCATCAGCCACACGATCGAAAATTTTTCTAAGGTAAAAAACAGCCTCCCAGAGAACCAAGGGGATTTGGCCCCCATGGGGAAAAGAAACAAACCCCCCCCCTTTTAAAAAAACAGCTGGCCCTGCACTAAAGAAAAATTTGGGCCCTTCCCTTTAAAACCAAACCGCCTTAAAAAAAACCCCCACCCCCAAAAATACCGACAAAGAATAACCAGTTTTAACCACCTTTTCACCTGCCGTTAGAAAAAAAAAAAAAGAAAATACCCAAATACCGGGCAAAAGAATAACCAGTTGCTATGGAGGGCAAGCCCCCCAATCTGCCCCTTTTTAATTAAAATCCCCCGGGCATCATGGCGCCTTCCTAGTCGCCCCGGGCCCCGGCCCCCCCTGCCCCCCCAAATAGTGGTTCCCGCCTGCCCCCGTTTTATATAACGCCACCTGTCCCTGCCGTTATGAAGATAATAAAGCTCTACAAAAATAAACGATTTTCCCCATACCCTTTTCCCTTTAAAAAAAACACTTTTTCCATCACCCCCGCCCCCATCGATATTTACTAAGGACAAAGAGGGGGGGGTGCCGAAACGATATTTTCTAAGGGGTAAAAAAACCCGCCAGAAAGAACCAATCACTTTTGGCGCCATTTTTACTAAGGTAAAAGAGGATCGATTTCTGAAATGCGGCCCCTATCACGCCCGATAAACTACTACCATTGCTTTTGAAAATAATGAACGATACTACGCTCACAGAGGAAAACGGGTACAGCAAGAGATAGAAAAAGAGAAGAGAGAGAGAGAGAGAGAGAGAGAAAAGACTAAAAAAAAGGGGAAGAGTGATAGTTGTGATGAGGGCGACGACAAAGACGATAAAAATAAAATCCCCCTCAACCCCCCCACCGACTCTCCCGCATAGGGATTCGTACCCCCAAAGTAGAAATAGCAACAGATTAAAAAAACTCAGAAATCGCCCATCCAAAAACAAAAATCCTGGCCCTTTTCAAAAAAAGATCTTTAAAGACAAAGGTTAAAAATCGTCTTTTTTGAGCCGGCTTTATCAGCATCTCTTGCCCTTTTCCTTTAGCCAAATCACTCGACGTCCCCTGGTCCCCTCTTTTCAAAAAAGGCATTCACAAAATTCCCGCCCAACCCCCCACTCTTTTGTTCAACTAAAAAAGCCGATCTCCCTTTTTCCCCAAACTGGATAGTCCCCCCAACGATGTGTCTGCCTGCAAATCCCGTTTTTCGGTTATCTAGGAGAAATTGAGGATGGTTAGAGGGCTGCTATAGGTATTGCTTTATTTAGGTCTGAAATTTCACCAAGTACCTCTACCTAGAGGGAACGAGAGGCAGGACGCTTTAGGTTCTTTTTATGTCTTATTCTCTGGGGCGGGGTTTTGTTGTGTGTGTTTTGTCAACGTTACTGTGCGGTCGGGTGTTCATTATCAGCATCATGATTCACATCGCCCTTATTATCGTCATCATTGAGATAATCATGACCATCACCATACTCGTCATCATCATCATTGAAAAATCTACACCCTCAAGATTATCTTTTATCTTTTTTCTGTCATTATCATTATCGTAAGTATTTATGTCATCATCACTATCATAATTTTTTTTGTCACCATCATTATCATTAGTATTTCTGTCATCATCATTATCATTAGTATTTCTGTCATCATAACTATCAAAAGTATTTATGTCATCATCATTATCATAAGTATTTCTGTCATCATCATTATCATAAGTATTTCTGTCATCATCACTATCATAATTTTTTCTGTCATCATCATTATCATAAGTATTTCTGTCATCATATTATCATAAGCACTTTTGTACGATATTTCTGTCTCATCAGTATCATAAGTATTTCTGTCATCATCATTACATTAGTATTTTCTGTCATCATCATTATCATAAGTATTTTCTGCTGTCATCAATCACTATCATAAGTATTCTGTTCTCATCATCATAGCATTTCTGTCATACCATCCTAAGTATTTCTGTCATCATCACTTTTAATCATAAGTATTCTGTCATCATCATTATCATAATATTTCATCATCACTATCAATAGTATTTCATTGTCTCATCATTAATCATTCTGTCCATCATAAGTATTATCTGTCATCATCACTATCATAAGTATTTCTGTCATGTCATATCAAGTATTATCATATCTATCATATTTTTTTTAGTATTTCTGTCATTATCATTATTCATAACTACTTCTGTCATCATCACTATCATATTAAGTATTTTCTGTCATCATCATCTTAAGTATCTGTCATCATAAGAATAAGATTTCTGTCATCATCATTATCATTAGTATTTCTGTCATCATCACTATCATAAGTATTTATGTCATCATCACTATCATTAGTATTTCTGTCATCATCATTATCATAAGTATTTCTGTCATCATCATTATCATAAGTATTTCTGTCATCATCACTATCATTAGTATTTCTGTCATCATCATTATCATAAGTATTTCTGTCATCATCATTATCATAAGTATTTCTGTCATCATCACTATCATAAGTATTTCTGTCATCATCACTATCATAAGTATTTCTGTCATCATCACTATCATAAGTATTTCTGTCATCTATCATAACCATTTCTGTCATCATCATATCATATTTTCTTCTGTCATCATCACATCTATCATAAGTATTTCTGTCATCATCAGTATCTGTCATCATAAATATCATAAGTATTACTTCTGTTCATCATCAGTAATCATAATATTTCTGTTATCATCATCATAAGTATTTCTGTCATCCTCATATATCATAAGTATTTTCTGTCATCATCATTATCATAAGTATTTGTCATCATAGGTATCAGTTTTCTGTTCATCGCACTATAAGTATTTCATCACAGTAGTATCATAAGTATTTTGTTCATGTCTATCATAAGTAGTTCTGTCATCATCATAATAAATTCATGTATTTCTGTCATCATCAGTATCATAAGTATTTCTGTCATCATCACTATCATAAGTATTTCTGTCATCATCATTTTTTTTATCATCAGTATCATAGTCTTCTGTCATCATCACTATCATAAGTATTTCTGTCATCATCACTATCATAAGTATTTCTGTCATCATCAGTATCATAAGTATTTCTGTCATCATCACTATCATAAGTATCTGTCATCTGTCATCATAAGTATTTCTATCATCATCAGTATCATAAGTCATCATCACTATCACATAAGTATTTCTGTCATCATCATTATCATAAGTATTTCTGTCATCATCACTATCATATTTTTCATTAGCATTAGGATCATCATTATATCATAAGTATTGTCATCATCAGTATCATAATTATTTCTGTCATCATCAATATCATAAGTATTTCTGTCATCATCATTATCATTAGTATTTCTGTCATCATCATTATCATAAGTATTTCTGTCATCATCACTATCATAAGTATTTCTGTCATCATCATTATCATAAGTATTTCTGTCAATCATCAGTATTTCTGTATCATCAAATATCAGTATTTTCTGTCATCTATCAGTATTTCTGTCATCATCATTATAAGTATTTATGTATCATCACTATCAATTTTTTGTCATCATCACTATCATAAGTATTTCTGTCATCATCACTATCATAAGTATTTCTGTCATCATCATTATCATTAGTATTTCTGTCATCATCACTATCATAAGTATTTCTGTCATCATCATTATCATAAGTATTTCTGTCATCATCACTATCATAAGTTTTTCTGTCATCATCACTATCATTAGTATTTCTGTCATCATCATTATCATTAGTATTTCTGTCATCATCATTATCATAAGTATTTCTGTCATCATCACTATCATTTGTATTTCTGTCATCATCATTATCATAAGTATTTCTGTCATCATCATTATTATAAGTATTTCTGTCATCATCACTATCATTAGTATTTCTGTCATCATCATCATCATAAGTATTTCTGTCATCATCAGTATCATCATCAATTCAATGCTCACCCTCATTATTGCAACCAAATCATCAAATAGTAATCAAGACAGGAGAAACAAATGGGCTGAGGATACGAAGACATCTAAGGAAATCCTTTGACGAGCCGTGATGACAGAAGAGTATGCATATGTGTGTGTGTGTGTGTGTGTGTGTGAGTGTGTGTGTGTGTGTCCGTCTATTTTATTTTCATTTATATATGTAAAAAAACACTAACCTCTTTAAATGAAAGGCAACGCTGACATAAATTATTGTATGTGCTTCCGAAAAGTCTCTATTTCTAGTTTTCTTCAGTTTATCTCTACAGTTTCTACATGAGCGGTGCAAGCATAAAGCGAGCGTTCTCTACGCTATGTTCGAGTACAGTTTCTAAATGAGCGGTGCAAGCATACAGCGAGCGTTCTCTACGGTATGTTCTAGTACAGTTTCTACATGAGTGGTACAAGCATACAGCGAGCGTTTTCTATGCTATGTTCAAGTACAGTTTCTACATGAGTGGTGCAAGCATACAGTGAGCGTTCTTTATGCTATGTTCTAGTACAGTTTCTACATGAGTGGTGCAAGCATACAGCGAGTGTTCTCTACGCTATGTTCAAGTACAGTTTCTAAATGAGCGGTGCAAGCATACAGCGAGCGTTCTCTACGCTATGTTCTAGTACAGTTTCTACATGAGTGGTGCAAGCATACAGCGAGCGTTCTCTATGCTATGTTCTAGTACAGTTTCTACATGAGTGGTGCAAGCATACAGCGAGCGTTATCTATGCTATGTTCAAGTACACTTTCTACATGAGTGGTGCAAGCATACAGCGAGAGTTCTCTACGCTATGTTCAAGTACAGTTTCTACATGAGCGGTGCAAGCATACAGCGAGAGTTCTCTACGCTATGTTCGAGTACAGTTTCTACATGAGCGGTGCAAGCATTCAGCGAGCGTTCTCTACGCTCCGTTCAAGTACAGTTTCTACATGAGCGGTGCAAGCATACAACGAGCGTTATCTATGCTATGTTCAAGTACAGTTTCTACATGAGTGGTGCAAGCATACAGCGAGCGTTCTCTACGCTATGTTCGAGACGTAACCCGAGAGGTAGAATTGTAGCAATAGGAATAAACTCACAGGGAGCAAGTACAGCGGGGATCTACCAGTCGTCAGTAGAAATTATCCTCGTCGACACACGTTTCGGCCCACGATTCCTAGACGTATTCGGAGGTGGGCCCACCTGAGTTCATGAAGCTCAGGGCTGGTTCCCCGCTGCACGGAATTACCGGATGGAGATGTTATTTCGGCCAGAGACAAGACGACTTGGTGGTTTCAAAGGAGGTACTGTGAGATAAGAAGCCGCCACGGCAGCCTAATTAGAACAGTCAGCGTGCCTGGACGACCGAGCGACAAGCTTACTTTGGTTTACCGGACACGACACATGTTGGACTTTTATTAGCAGTTGGCAGAGGTACACTGGCAGACAATTCGGACACGATGGACTTTCAAAGGGATGAGAAACTCTTTTCCACTAGACACCCGGACCAGCTCACCGAGGCCCGTCCCCTACGTTGTTGCGCTGCGTCCAAAGCCAGCTAGAGGCCCTTTCGGCCACCTCTCCCAGTTTTTTGAGTGTTCGTTTCCGTTCATTACCACGCAATCCTAGTTCTTTCACCACATTGTAGAGCGAAGTGGAAACGAGGCCTCTCGCTCCCACTTCGACGGCAAATACCCGTAGCGTGTAAGCCTCGTTTCTCCTCAAACCGGCTGCTAAATCACTGTACTTCTCGAGCTTGTACAAATGATTCTCCTCCATACGCGACTCAAACGGAACCGTCAACTCAATCAGGATGAGCTGCCGTTTTTGTGCAGAATGGAGAACGATGTCCGGTCGCAGGCCGGTTTTACGGATCAACTCGGGATACCGTTCATGTCCTGGCAGATCAACCGCCAGTAACCAGTCCCTCGCAGAGTCTAGCACAGATGGAGCGAATGCGTTTTGGTTGACCTTACCTTTTGGAACCTGCCCAGCCTTGAGGAAACGAATGGGGACGATACTAGAACTGGCTCTGGCATTAGCCCTCATTCTAGCCTGGTCGACAACGGCTGCTAACTCCTTTAGCACCTTGTTGTGTCGCCAGGTATAACGGCCTTGACCTAGAGCTTTCCTGCACGCGGACAGGACGTGCTCAAGAGTTTGCTTTGATTTGCACAACGGGCAAGTCGGATCGTTGGTCGCAGACCATTTAACCATGTTAACACCGGACGGTAATACATCGTACGCCGAACGAACGATAAAGCTCAGTCGCAGCGGGGTCATCCGCCAGATCTCACCCCATGTGAGTATTCTAGGCAATGCGCTTTCCAGGCTGACCCAATGGCCCTGCTGCGACTGCTGGGCTGCTTTCTGGACCCGAACCTCGTTTTCGCTGTCCCTCACCGTTTGTATCACCATGTCTCGGCGTTCTTTGGCTGAGGCCTTCGACCACCAATTGACTTTCCCGTGCCCTAGGCCTCGACGGTCGGTTTGTGTGTAACCCATAATCTCCTTCAATTTTAGTGCGTTCTGAGCAGATTCTATCGCATCGAGGACCCTCCACTTGGTACCAGTCTTTAGAGCGGGCTGGACAGCGATGACATTTGGGTCTGAGGACTCGCGCAAAAGCATGGCGAGCCTAACTTTGCCGACTTTAAACTCTTCGGTTATCGACTTGAACGGAAGTACCAGCTTAGCCTGTTTACAATACAGAGCCACGTCGGTCAGACAAGGCGGTGCACCAATCCACTTTCTTAAGGCTGTGTTGATTTTCTTTTCCATGGATTCCACTGCAGTCATCGTCACCTCGTAGACTAGCAGTGGCCATAGGAGCTTCGGAATCAATATGAATTGGAGACACCATACCTTGAATTTTCCGATCAGCCTGCATCGCTCGATCGCGAGCAGGCCTGTAGCCAGTGACTCATGTATTCGCTGGACTTCCGCTCTGTCAGATAACTTCGAATCGTAGACGCGACCGAGGCTCTTCACCGGTTCCTCCAGAACCGTAGGGATCTTGTTCCTTGCCACCTTAAAACTGATTGCCGAAACCTTGCCCTTATGGATTGACAGACTCCTCGACTTCTGCGGTTTAAACTGCATACCGCTCCATTGGACCACCGCGTCCAATCTTTCCAGGATCGTGCGGGCAGACTCCTCGCTGCCCGTTATAATAGTCGTGTCATCCATAAATGCGCGCAGTGGCGGCAACCAGTGATCCCCTATTTGAAGGCCCAGTCCGTAGCCGGCCGCCCCGTCTAACATGATCTGCATTGCCATGACAAACAGTATAGGTGAGATCGTACAGCCCATAGCTATCCCAATCTGCAACTCAGTCCATCTCGTGGTAAACGTCGAGGTAGAGAAGCGCAAAGCGAACTTGGAGAAATATTGCTCGACAATTTGACTGATCTGTGTCGGTACGTGAAACATGCGAAGGGCTCGCCACAGTAGCCTATGGGGGACTGCCCGGTAGGCGTTGGCTAAGTCCAACCATATAACGTGCAAATCGGTTCTCTCATGCTTGGCTCTCTGGATACCCTCCCAAATCATGGTCGCGTGTTCAAGGCACCCAGGAACGCCTGGAATGCCACCCTTCTGAACACTCGTATCTATGTACTTGTTAGTCATCAGATACTGTGTGAGCCGGCGAGCCATGACTGAGAAGAATATCTTACCCTCGACATTCAACAGCGAGATGGGCCTGAATTGGGAAAGACTCTTCGAGTCCTGCTCTTTGGGAATGTAGACCCCATTTGCCTTTGACCACTCTGGACATATGTGATTGCGGATCCACGCTTGTCTCAACAAGACGTGAAGCATTTTTAGGATTTTCAGGCAACGCTTGTAAAGAACGTACGGAACACCGTTCGGACCTGGGGCAGACTTGCCGCTGGCCTTTTTCACAACGTCCTCAACCTCAGACCAAAGGGGAGGTACCATTTTAAATGGTACCTTCGGCACCGAAGGCTGTTTGAGTCCGCTAAGGATCTCTGGATTGTCATCGAGAGGCTCTCTCCTCTTTTTATCCGAGTACATCTTGCGTAGATGTAGCTCTAGTTCTTCCTGACTGACAACCAGAGTCCCAGACTTCGGTTGCTCGAATAGACCTCGGGCAAACTGATACGGGTCCCTACTTTTGGTTCTACGTCTGTTGTTACAGAAACGCTCGGCGCGACAGAGGGCACTGTGTTTGTTCTTTAAATGCACCCACACTTCGTACAGCCCCTCCCGTTCGCTGCCCGTAGCGGCTTTGAACCGTTTTCTGAGGGCATTCTTGTCTGCCCGACACTTCAGAATGTCCCTCTGCCTCCTGCTAGTATTCTGCTTGGCACCCGGCTGTGCCTTTACTACTGTCCCGAACTCGCGGGAGCAGTGTTCATATATTACATCACCAAATTTTGTAAGCTTGTCGCCTAGCGGCTTCTTGTTTAGAGTTTGTTTAAGTACCTCACATAATGTAGCCTCCAACTTACACCACACCACCTTCTCGCTCGCAGGTGGAAACCTGATTCTGGAACGCACTTCTTCAGAAATCATCAAACGTGCTCCTCCGCAGTCGACGTCATGGGCCTCTCCGGGCGAGTGGGGTTTACCCTGCCCGTCGTACCCTGACGACTCAGAAACTACCGCAGGAGTGGTAGTTTTGCGACGGCGTTTACTGCGTGGAGCACCCTCGCATTTCATTCTTCCGGCATGCGTTCTCAGACCATGCAACCCCGTGAAGCTTTTCCCACATGTACAGAGCCAGCCCGGACGTTGGGCGAGTATCTCAGTCCGGGGGCTAGCAAGGTCGTCACCGAGGGTATCAATTGAATAAATAATACACAGCAATAATAAATAGTAAAATAATTTTTCTTTGACAATGGAAAGTGAAAGCGATGATTACAATCGCCACACGCTGGCCTCGAAAATGGATCACAGAATCTGGTTCTTAATTTATAACGTACCCCAAACACGAAATCCCCGTGGGAAATCCACAGCTGACCTGACAGTCCATTATTTCAAGTAGTGCAAGTGTACTGTTGTTGTTTTTTTTTTTTTTTAGTGTTCATCTAGTTCTTCTAATCCCAACCCTAACCCTAACCCTAACTCTAAACTTGGCAGTAGATAAATCGCGAGAAACTACAACCTGAAAACCCTAGAATTTATTGGGATTGTCTCCCGTGACGTAGTCGTGAGGTCACGGATAAGTTATAAATTAAGTACCCAGAATCTCATTTGAGGCAACACATCAGCATTTCTTTTCAACAGGAGATAATGCTAACAGATTAATTTGTGTAATTTCGTTCTGATTTTTTCATTCTCAGACAGCGGTTGCCTCAGAAATATTTGTGTCTAAGCTGTTGTGCTTTAAACGCACTATGTTCCTCACCTTGTGGTCCGTTGACCACAGTGGACACATTCTATAGCGACTACAGTGGACACCAAACAGATAAATACAATTAATATTTACTGCAGCGCTGTGTCTCTCAGAAACAACGCGCCAGCCACGTGTATCAGCTTTTCTAGCCTGAAAGAAACAGATGTATTCAATTTGACGGGAACAAATGATGTCAGCATGTGTATATGGAAACCAGGCGCAGTCCTGGGAAGTAAAGGCGGACAGCGTAATGCTGACCATATCACCCACCAAGTACCGATTGGTCTATAAAAATATAGGTCCAGCCCTTTATTTCCAATACGCCTAAAGTTGTGGAAAATGGACCATTACTTGTACATGTGTATATGTTTCTGTCTTAACATGGTGAGATTCTAGCGGACACAGGGTATGCTCAGAGACATGGACATTGGCATCATACGGACAGTGTGTCTTACCATAAAGCAATGATATTGATTCATTACACTTTTGTTCTCTTAGCTGGATGTGCAAGTGACAGTTCTCATGGGCATAGTAT
Source organism: Candidula unifasciata (assembly GCA_905116865.2). NCBI lineage: Eukaryota > Metazoa > Mollusca > Gastropoda > Stylommatophora > Geomitridae > Candidula > Candidula unifasciata. The sequence continues at coordinate 19,035 of CAJHNH020002993.1, forward strand.
GCTGTATGCTTCCACAGCTAACATGGACGCAGTGCATACTTTATAAATCTAGTATGCCCTGTCCGGTAGAATGCGGATCTATCCAGTCAGGCCAAATAAGTTCTAGTCATAACTGCCCTGATTCTGTTCTATTCTATTGTGTCTTTCTTTTCCCAAGTAATAATTTCATTGTTACCAAAAGACCACAGAATGTGTCATCAACAGAATTTAACTCTTGATGTCACGTTTTTTTAAAGTACGTAAACAACACAACAATAGTTTTCTCTGGATGCAACAGCACTTTCTAAGCTGTAAGAAACTGACTGAGGGTTAATCTAATCGATGTGGACTCTGTTTAGGAAAGCACAGTAGTAAACGTTGTCTATGCAGGGACTACCCCAAGTGAGGCGTAATTTTATTTTTCAAAATCAACAACGTTCAATTCACAACCAATTATGTACCATGTATACTTTATATAGCAACCAGTGTATACATGAGCAACATTTAAAAAATATATAATTTTCAATAGTGAATTTTAGTACAATGACAGAAGGAATTAAACATAAACTAATCATCATTAAGTGCCTTGCGAGCTGGCGTAGGCGTTTATGCATGATCAAAGATCTCGGTCTTTGGTGTTCTGGATATATTCCACTGATGATATTCCAGCATGTAACTGTCATAAATCACCTACCATCTTTCTCTTGGTCTGCCTCTGCCTATTTTACGAGTGATCTGTCTAATTGTCACGATATTTTCCAGTGCTTCTTTTCTCATCGCATTGCCAAAGAACTTTGTTTGTCTTCTTCTCGTGGTTTTATATCATGTTCTACTTCTATTAGCCATTTCCAGACAATCATTATTAGTTACTCTTGCAATCCAAGGTATTTGCAACATTCTTCTCAAGAACCACCTATCAGTTACCTCCAAACTCTTCCTGATTTGTTTTGCTCACATTGCGTGATTCACTGCCATACAACAGAAAAGGTCTTTTTTTTTTTTCAAAGGTCTGATGTAACATTTCAGTACTCGTTTTCTGATGTCTAATGAGAGCGATTTATAACAAAAGACATTTTTCATCTATTGAAATGCTTTCTGTCACACATAGTCTGTCTAACGTTACGAATGTCTCGAAATACATGAATATAAACATAACCTAAGGACTTTACAAATATATGATGAGAATCCAACGAATAAATTTACCAAACAAGATCATAAATGCAGAACTAAAGAGAAATTCAAAATGTATATCACCGGCGTCCGCTCTGGGGCTATGTCGATGTGAACGCTTCGTAATGCCGGGGTGCCGGGTTCGATCCCAAATGCGGGCCATGCGCCTTGTGTTGGTTTCGACAGTAGTATCAGGAGGCTGACCGCACAGAAAGCAATGGCAAACTACTGGACGTAAGTTAGCCTAGAGAAATCACATAACGGCTGGAGGCTGATGGGGTTGGTTCTGCAACGTCATGTACAGAATACGCAACTAACCGTTGAGATATCACTAGCAAACATTATCGTTTGAATAAGACAGAGATGGCTTGAACATAAATGCATGAGCCTGCTGACAAGCTGACAAGGACAGCTCTCATTTGGACAGCGGATGGACAAGAGTGTGACTGACCTAAGTAAATCAGGAGAAGGACAGTAGGCTGTGAAATAAAAAAAATCTAAGATAGCATGTAATATCAGGGGCAGTAAGAAGGAGACCGGCAACAAGGGGGATCACTTGTGAATGCCTCGTTTATCAAGAGCAACATGAAGAGGGTATAAATAGACCATTGACAAGTTTATTACTTAGCCGTGAATATTGCATAGATAATGACATGTCTATGTTAAGGTAGATTGATGCACAATATGAGATTTATTTTACGTGTTGTTGGACAAAGAAAATTGAGTAGACACTATGGTTATCATTATGTGCGCAACAGAATTGATAGATCAAAGGCTTATGAATGTCTGCCAAATGTGTTTTTGCCACCACCTTGCGGGATGCAATTTTCCGATATTTTGAAAACCCACCCTTGCTCTTGCCAGGGGCCGCAATATAGCAGTGTCTTAAATTTGGCTTAACGGCTGAACGCGGTTTCCGGGACCCCTCAACTGGTGATCATTATCCGAATGGTGTCATCGGGTTCTTATGTGAAACCCCATCCTAGCTTTTGCCGTAGGCCCTGCATATAACCTAACGGCTGACGGGTGTTTAGTGACTCTCCACGGGTGATCCCCATCATCAAGGTAGCACTTTGTGTCACCAGGTGTTGATCGCTTGTATTTTGTCCTGGTGGGGTACAACAAAACAGAGAGAGCCAAATGAACAATATAGTTAGCTGAATCATGTCACCGGGTGTTTATCGCTTGTCTGATGTCCTGGTGAAGAACAACAAGACATAGAGAGAGAGAGAGAGCCAAATGAACAATAGAGCTTGCTGAATCATGACTGAGTTTTCTAATTATTTATCATTTCATCTTTTACTAATTGTATCCCAACCACTTCATCTTTCGTAGTACTAATTATACCGTAAAACGCAGTGAAGTGGAGTCAGCTGTTTACTAATCGTAAAACGTGTTGAAGTGGAGTTAGATGTTTACTTACGGTAAAACGTGGTGAAGTGGAGCTAGATGTTTACTTACGGTGACACGTGGTGAAGTGGAGCTAGATGTTTACTTACCTTAAAATGTAGTGAAGTGGAGTTCGATGTTTACTTATACCATCAACTTGCTGTTGGATACAATGTTCACAACTTTTGTTTATTGTCATCATTTTTTACATTGCTTTGATTACTTACAATTTGATTAATCAAATAACCTTTTTTTTTCCTGAAATCGCTTCCTTTTTTGGTTCTTGTTGTGTGCAATCCAACTTTTTTTTTTATAAACCGCATTTTATAAACATTTATACAGCAAAAAAAAAATAAAAAACTAATTCTTAATTTGGAATTTTTGTTTGTTATAAAGAGCGAGCGAGCGAGAGAGAGAGAGAGTGTGTGTGTGTGAGAAAGAGAGAGTGGGAGAGAGAGCGAGAAACAGAAACAGAGCGAGAGAGATGCAGACAGAGTGAGAAACAGTAACAGAGCGAGAGAGATGAAGACAGAGTGAGAAACAGTAACAGAGCGAGAGAGATGAAGACAGAGTGAGAAACAGTAACAGAGCGAGAGAGATGTAGACAGAGTGAGCAACAGAAACAGAGCAAGAGAGATGAAGACAGAGTGAGAAACAGTAACAGCGCGAGAGAGATGTAGACAGAGTGAGCAACAGAAACAGAGCGAGAGAGATGTAGACAGAGTGAGAAATGGAAGCAGAGCTACAGACAGAATGAGCAAGGATTGAGAAGAAGCAAATAACGCAATAAAAACAAAAAGAGCGCAAGAGAGAATGAGATGAAAGAGCGAGAAAAAGTCAGACTGAGACTGCAAGAATTACCGGGATATAGAAGAAAGAATACGACGGAGATGCGATAAAGGATGGTAAGAGAATCCGAAACGAATGAAATCAGAGTGACTGAACGATTGAGAGAGAGAGCGGGCGTAAACACGAAAAAGGCAAAGCGAAATAGAAACATACACATATACACACACGTCCAAAGCAGAAACGCAGCAGCATCCACATTTACGAACTTCTAATATTGCTCACTACAACTTCAATATGTACACATAAAAACAGCAGCTTTTGAGAATCCATACGGATCAAAGCCACGAAATAAAATGGCCGTAAAAAAATATAATTCCCATGGTTACACAGCTCATATTTCAAACGCAATCCTAAGCGCCGGGAATTCAATAAATTAATGTAAATGCCCGGTGATATATGAATTTGTCTCCCACAAATAAATAGACATCATTTGTGTCTCTCAATTTGTTGACGGGTAAAATAAGCCCGGGAAATTAGAAGCCAGAAATGTTGTGTCCTGGCGAAGAATGTCCCAGTTGGTCGGTGATTGTTCTTATTTTACATGGAAAAATGCCAGCTAAAAAAAAAAAAAAAAAGTTGGGAATACAAGAGTTAAGGCTAGGAGCGTGAAAGAGTAAGACTTGACTGTGAAGAAAAGATGTAAGAAAGAAAAAGAGCAATACGTAAACAGGAGTAAGTTGGTTACCAACTTACTAGTGCTATGGGAAGACCATTGGAAAGATGTGTAGAAAGAAAGACAGAGAGAGAGAGAGAGAGAGACCGCGCGAAAAGAATTTTGACAGCCTTTTGTCAGGACGTGGGGGAGCGTCAACATACGAACTGATATATGCAGTTGCAGATTACGGAGAAGCATGATCGCCTACGCCAGTCGGCAAGGCATTTGATAATGCGATGAAGCTAGTTAACCCTAACAGTGATTTGCATGTTGGTTTAATCTGTTAGGCAGTTCGGGTTTTTAAGAACGATTACTCGCAGGAGATAACATACTCGATCTGCCGTAATGTTGAAACTAAAATCTAGACTCTGTGTGTGTGGGTGTGTGTGTGTTTGGTGTGTGTCGAAGAAAAAAGGAAAGGAGGGTTGGGCGGTTAGGGGGGGGGGGGGGGGTTCAGAGACATTTATTTTATAAAGAAAGAAGTTGCGAAAAGAAGAAATTGAGAAAAATAGATCGCGGCAGAGAGATAAAGGAAATAGCGAGACAGGATGCAAGCGGAGAGATAAGTAAAGAGCAAAATTTGAGGGTCACAAAAAACGACTGATAGAAAGGGAAAGAAAGCTGTAAAATGAGAAAAAGATATAGGACGTCAAAAGAGAAAGCCAGAGTAAAAGCAAGAGAAGAAGGACTAAACGAATAAACATTAGTTTCAGAGGCCAGGGAAAGGGCTTTAGAGAAAAACAGAAATACATATAAGCACACATGCAAGCAGGTATGTGAGACACCCCGTGTTGCAACTTTGGAAGTTTTACATCCATATTTAGATATTTTTCTTGCATTTAGATGACGCTATTGACGTTTAGATGGTAGATGTTTTTCTAGATGCTTTTTATTTAGAGTGAATTTATCAAATCTAACCTAAGAAACAGGATAAATTTGACCACTTAAATGCTATCTTGACAATACAATTTTGGCTGATGAGAGTAGGAAAAGGCTGTTCCACTTATCAGCTCCCTGACTGTGTATTAAAAGAAATTGGAACAGATCAAGCATACCAAAGCCATTTTGGGTCTGAAGCTTCCACTTCATCATCCAAGCTAAGTTTATCCTGTGGATTTTGTAAGGCAGACTTTAGTAAAGATGACGACATGATTCTATAGGGTAAGTCATATCAATTGCTTTGTAATTTGTGAATATTTACATTTGGATGTTTTTTCTAGATGTTTCCCATGCAAATTTAGATGTTTTTAGATATTTTTTACTCTGTTTTGGATGTTTTTTGTCAAAGAAGAGACACCAGCGGCGCTCATACAACAATAAATGGGGTGTGAGGGTGGGGGAAAAACTCAGTCTCATTATGCATTTTGGAAAGGGAGGGGCTCAGGGCTAAGCTTCGTTTAACTGCGTAATAGTAATTATAAAGCAAAATATCTGTGTTGTTTTGAATGACAAAAACACATAATCATACATTTCAAACAATATGAAAGGTGTTGAAACAATATCGTATTTGTGTTTAGGTGTCTGGCTAGCCCAGTTTCTAAGTGTCTTTGCAAGCTCAGACCACAGTAACACGCTACATGCAGGGGGAATAGTGGGGACCTCAAAGAGTCTTAGCCCTGAAGTTTTGGGGCTCCTGCAGCACCTATATATTCCGCACTCCAAAGTAAGTAAGTACATTTTGCCCCACCAGGACATCGCATAGAGCACTAAAAACCTAGTGACCCAAAGTGCAACTATGCGGAGGGGTATCACAGATGGAGAGGTGCTAGAAACCGCGTTCAACCATTAGGTTAAATTACTCCCCCCCCCCCCCCCCTTTCCCTCCTCCTCAAAAGCCAGGTTACTGCTTCAGAATAACGAAAAATTGCGTCTCACAGGGGGACGACGTTGGTTAAGCACTCCAAAGTAAGCAGAGGTAAAGAAAAAAATACCCCACTAGTATATCACACAGAGCGATAAACACCTTGTGACACAAAATGCCACCATGCCGATAAGGATCACTAGTGGAGAGGACCCAGAGAGACAATTTGTAAATTAAGCTACATTTGACTGACTGACTGACTTTCTACCCCACTAGGACATCACACAAGCGATAAACACCCAATGACACAAAGTGCCACCATGTGGATGAGGATCACCGTGGAGAGGTCCCAGAAACCGCGTTCAGACAATTGGCCATGTCTATGGCATGCCTATATTGCGGCCCCTGGCAAAAGCCAGAGTGAGTCTTCAAATAACAAACAAATTGCGTCCTAAAAAGGACGTAAGTAGACTTTAAATAGTACACATAAATATGTTAACGAGAGCTACATGAATGAATGAATGAATTTCTACCCCACCAGGACATCACACAAGCGATAAACACCCGATGACACAAAGTGCCACCATGCGGATGAGGGTCGCCGTGGAGAGGTCCCAGAAACCGCGTTCAGACATTTGGCCATATTTATGGCCTGCCTATATTGCGGCCCCTGGCAAAAGCCAGAGTGGGGCTTCAAATAACGAAAAATTACGTCCTAAAAAGGACGTATGAGTATATTAAAGCTAGGGTAGGCTTTCAAATAAGGAAAATTGCATCCCATATAGGGACGACTAAAGCAGGCAGCCGTGACCTAAACACGGGTCAAATTTTTTTTCCCGCAAATATGACTACAAGTTTTCATTTAACAGTGACATTTGCGGACCAGGTTATTGTGTATTTCTTTATTTACTGCGACAATCAGTAAAAGTAAACTTTCGCTGAAGTTATGTCCCTTTGAAATTTTGCCCTATTACCTTCCTTAAAAGGGTAATTATGAAAATTGTTTCGCCTAGTAACAAGGACTATCCCTACTCACCGTTACAAAGACCGTCTTTACTCCCTGTTAGCATACAGACATATTTCACTCACACATAGAAGAAAGACTATAATTGCTCACTATAAACAGTCTTTTTGCTCTCTGTAACAGAGGAAGCTCTAATCCATGTAACAAAGATACTTTTTATTTTCTCTTACCAAAGACAATCTTCTGCCTCTCTAACCCCGAATGGACCCCGAATGAAGCGTAGGGACTCAAACCAACTCACGCCACGTTGTTCTATCTATTGCATGCAGCACTTCCCATGACCTACACCCCTATCATTTCAAATTCACTCTCAAGCTCTCTTATCCACGTGTTTTGGTCTTCCTTTATTTCTATGCCCCTGTTGGTTTCAGTGAAAATACCTTCTAGTTATAATGTTCTTATTATTTCTTAAAGTAAGCTCTGTCCAATGCCGACGTCTCTTCTTCACCTCGTATCCTGGAACTTGTTTAGTTATTTCTCAAAGCTCTACATTATGCACTCTTTATTCCCTATAGATAGACACGTTTCCCTGGTTGCAACAAAGGAACTTTCCACACCCTTTAACAAAGACAATTCTTACTTTTTTTTTTTAGCAAAGAAACGCTTTATTTACCGTAAAAATAAAATAAAAACCACTCCTCGTTATTTTTACCGAAAGCCTTTCTTCCTCACAAAACAACATCACTTTATCCAAACAGGTTATCTATCACCACTCACGTGGCTCCCCTGTGACGTGGCCCTGATTTTGGAGACAGTACTGAGTTTATGGAACCCATTTAACAGCAAGATGTCCCAGGGTGACCATCCAGCGTGAAATGAAAACTGTCTTGGGTTACTTCAACATGCCAAAGACGTACTAGAAGCCGACGTTAGCTTCCTGTGTAGTTTATCAAGCAAAGATTATTTGATAAACACATGCCTGCCGGCACCAATGTCTTGTGAACGAATCAGCGTCCAAAGGGTTGTGTGTGTGTGTGTGTGTGTGTGTGTGTGTCTGTCTGTGTGTGTGTGTGTATGTGTGTGTGTAAGTGTGTGTGTGTATGTGTGCGTATGTGTGTGTGTGTGTATGTGCGTGTGTGAATATTGACACTGGCTCTTTAATTGACCTAGCCTATAATAGATACCCCAAAAATTATTACAGGAAGTAGTAGCTATGCGACGACGCTAACTGCGTGGCGCACCTTCGTATTTCATCCTTCTGGCACGAGTTCTTAGACTGGTTCATACATGTATGTCTAGCTATATATGACTAAGACGTCCAAAGGCGTTAATAAAAATATAAACTCAATATAACTATGGCTACACATTTGTCAGGCTGTCTGTTTCCACAGTCACTGCAGCTAGTACTATGTTATCCTCTTCCTTTCGAAAAGCAAGGTTAGATTCGTTGCATTTCTATGGCAATTCTTTTCGGCAAATCTTGTTTTAACCGGGGTGAGGTCTGGTCTGTCTGTCTGGTCTGGTCTGTCTGTCTGGTCTATCTATCTGGTCTGTCTGTCTGGTCTGTCTGTCTGGCCTGCCTGTCTGGTCTGTCTGTCTGGTTTGTCTGTCTGTCTGGTCTGTCTGTCTGGTTTGTCTGTCTGTCGGGTCTGTCTGTCGGGTCTGTTTGTCTGTCTGGTCTGTCTGTCTGGTCTGTCTGTCTGGTCTGTCTGTCTGATCTGTCTGTCTTCCTGTCTGTCTGTTTTATCCGGTCAGTCTGTTTGTATTCTGTCTGTGGCATTTCTTGATGAAAGCACTTGAAAGATATTTTATATTTCTTGAATCCAGACATATAAGGACTTTTAGAAATAGCGCACATTTTCCATAAATTTATTATAACTACTACGGTTTACTGTAGTTAGCAATGTTAACATTCCAGTGCTTATAAGGAATGTTTACATGATATTAATAATATTTACTTTCACTTGATGTACAAATGAAATGATGTAAGAACAGAGGGAAACCTTGATGTGCAAAATGTTACACGGGCCTGCGTGCCCCATTCTTAACCCTTTAAAAATAAAGTTTGTTAGCTCGTTCGTTTCCGTTTGTTAGTTCCTATTCTTTTTCATTTTACCCCACCCCCTTTTCTCAATTTCTAACACCCCTTCACTTTCTCTCATTCCCTTCCTTTCTCTTTTTCTGTCCCATCTGCTGACAATTCTCTTTTTTTTTAAATACCTTCTTTAATTTTTATTTTATTTTTCCTCTTTGTCATTTATTCGTTTTATATCAACGTATCTGTACTATGAAACTACTGGACGTAAATTTGCCTAGAAAAACCACACAACAGCTAGGGGCTGTTGGGATTGGTTCTGCAACGTCCTGTAAAGGATACGCAACTAACCTAACCTAAACAGATCAGTACTATGTGTAGAAGATCAGTTTTTGTTTTGAAAAGAGGGAGTAGACTACAAAAGCATTTAAAAAAAATAATTTTAACATGTAGAAGATATAAAATCAAAGTAAACACAACTAAAACTGAAGTAATGTGAGTCAGTAGAATTTCTAGTCCGCTAATATCGTATTATATGAAACAAGTTGAAGCATTTAAATATCTACGAAGTTAATTCTCGGAGGAGTCGAGAATTTATTGGGAACAAAAAACATGACGTAAACGAGTTAGTTGACTTAGATACCAACAGACACCGCATTTAAAACATCAGTTCATAAGAATGAGCTTTAAGGGAAAAAAAAATAATGAACAACATATGTATACTAACACAATGCTGCCAGTGTTAGACATTGTTATTTATCAAAGGCATCATAAAAGTAAGTAAAGTAAAGATCCCTTTTCACACCTTAGGCGCATCGGGAATATGGGAAGAGCGTCCCATATTTTTACAGACCAATCGGCGCTGGAAGGGTAATGTGGTCAGCATAACGCCGGCCGTCTTTACTTCCCCAGGACAGCTATCCTGGTACCCATTTAAGGCTGGGTCGACCTGCGACGCCCTATAACTGGATAAAAATCCACGCAGCCAAAAATGGGTTTCGATCGCGGTACGTTGGATTACGAGTCGGACTCGCAACGTCTAAGCCATGGACGCCGCACTGAAGGTATCGTACATACAATTATTAGCTGTGAAATTACATGTTTGAGAAAAGTCGCCAACATAACCATCTGAGACAAAGATAGAAATGATATTATCAGAAGATTGACGGCGTGAGCAAGACTGTGCATCTAATGAGAAACAGAAGATGACAGGGTTTGGCCATCTAGTAAGAAAGCAGCCATAGCAACTACCAACGCTGGCGCTACCCGTGAAAAGGTTTGATGTGAAAGCAAGAAGTCGTCCTAGAAGATAATAGATTGATGACTTTAAAGTGCTTCTACGTCGACATAAAAGGACAATAGCCTTAGCCTCTCATCGAACAATGAATCGCATACTGTTCCTCCCTACGCCGCTCATTGAGAGAAGTTGAATTTGGTGATAATTATGATGAAGACAAAGATAATTGTGTTGCAGACGATCTTTCGTTTTTTTTTTAATTATTCCCCTTTAGCTGTTATTCCTATGTTCTCTTATCGTCTGTTCATCCCATCTCTTTCAGGTTTATTCATACATACCTACACATGAACATGCAGACTTTTCTCTCCCATCAAATCCCCGTGACGCTTATCTCTCACTATCTCCTGTCGCTGTTCCAGTGCAATCCCAATCAGTAATTATAGACACACAACATATCGTGATCAAGCAGCATGCTTACAACCTGACTAAAAATAAAACACACCCCAGTGAAAACGAACATCGCCATATGACACGACAAGATCAAGTTGCAGTCAAACTCGGACAACCCGAACGCGTTTCCATCATGCAAGAACATACGTTCTATCGCTTGGAATCTGTGAGAGTAATTTATAACAGCCCTATCGCATCCTGTCATTAATTATTTGGGCGAGGGAACACCCATTACAGCATCAAACTAAAAGCAGATTCTATCACGCATGGGGCCGGATAAAGCCGTGTAGCGAAAGTAGCCAGTGGTACTCTGTACCTTACCTTCAGAGCGAAGAGGGCACTTAACAATCGTGTCTTTGTGGTTATTGTATACGCTTCACAATTGTATGATCAACAAGTACTCGAGTTCAATACGAGCGGTGGACGGTTAACAAATTCGACAAATGAAAAAACAAAATCGACAGTTTAAAAAAATTAATCAACGGTTTTAAAAAAAATTGTTCTCGTTTTTTTTTTTTCAGTAGTACAGGAGTTGTTTTTTAAATTTTTTTTTATTTAACAGTAGTACGTGATTTTTTTCTTTTTACAGTAGTAAGTGAGTTTTTTAAAATTCGTTTACAGTAGTAGTACGTGAATGTTTTTTTTTTTTTTAGGAGTACGTGAGTTTTTTTTTTTTTTTTTCAGTAGTATGAGATTTATTTTTACAGTAAAAAGCGAGTTTTTTTTTTTTACAGTAGTACGTGAGTTTTTGAGGACTCAGAGATGTGGTTTTACAGAAGAGTGCTGAGAATACCTTGGACAGACAAAAATAGCAACTAAGAGCTTTTAAAAGAGGCGGGAGCCCGAAGACAACTTATCACAGATATCATAAGGAGAAAGTCCATCATTTTTCGGCCATGTTATGAGAAAAGGGAAAATAAAACATGTTGTGACCACTGGAAAGATCTGTGGAAGGAGGGATAGAGTAAGACAACGTAAGAAGATTCTTGATAGTCTTGCTGCATGGCATGGAAGTGTGTCGGCACACGAGCTGAAATATGCTGCAGGAGATCGCAGCTTGTGGAGAGGCATGATCGTCCACGCCAGTCGGCAAGGCACCTGATGATGATGATGACGTGAATCTTATATCACCCATGCACTCAGAAGGAATAAAACCAGACTCCCCCATCAAGCGCTCATGTGGACACCCGAAGGGATAAGAAAACAGGGAAGACCAAAAGAGACCCTGTGTAGAATCATCAAGGAAGGCTCCAACATGAGCCCAATAAACGTTCCCTCCCTAAAACAGCTGGTAATCAACCGCAAGACATGGAGAGCTATGATCTCTGTTCTGCCATATGTGCCGTCCTAGGTTCAAGAAGAAAACCTGACCAACTAAGTAAGTACGAGAGTCGCACTGTGGAAGAGAGTGGAACCTCACAACTAAACATTCTCAAAGACAGCAGTGGTACACTGTAGCGAACCTATAATGTGGAGACGGCACATAAACAACAGTAAACTATGGGACACTATTTAGGCAACTAGTGTGTGAGGCAAATGATGCTAGGAACACACTTTTTTAGAATATTAGACTCATGATGGGTCCTTTACGATGTGGTCAATATAGGGTGGTGATTTTTTACAGGACAGTACGTGGCATCCATGTAAGGCCGGGTCGCCCAAAGATCCAATGTCTGTTTTGAACAGAAACATGCTCTGATGCGACCTAAGGGCTTGCGGTTAGGAGTCTGGCCATTAAGTTACTACAGTTATAATTTTTAGCACCGTAACGTCAAAGTAATGTCACAGTAACGTGCCAGCGATGAAATAGTTACGACACACTAACTTCGCTGTTATATGGCAGTAAAGTGACCGTAAGGACGCAGTAACGTTACAGTAGTGACACAGTAACTATCTAGTCACATGACAGTAACGTGGTAGTAAGTACACAGCGACGGCACACTAGGTGCACAGTAACGAAACAGTAACATTACAATAACGCGACAGTATGGGTTCAGGAACGGCACAATAGTGGCACAGTAACTATACAGAAACAGGGCAGTTACGTGACAGTAAGGCAACAATGACAGCTCGTAATGTTACACAGTAATATGAGAGTAACACGATAGATACAGTAATGTCCACCAGTGGCACAATAACGACACAGTAATATGACATGAAAATGAGAGTAACATAACAGATGCAATGACGGCCAACTCAGAAATAGCGCCATTGGAAAAGTTTAATTGATGCGACACGTTTATAGAAATAATTGTTTATCTCGTGAACATATTTTCAGCTGGTATTCACGATTCAAAAGTGATGTGGAAATGATTACGAATGCAACTAAACATGGACGTCCAATTTCTGTTCGTAATGAGGAACTCGTTGCAAAAATTCCGAGAACGGATACAAGAAAATCGTTGTTCGACTGTGAGGACGATGGTAGATGAATTTGGTGTTAATACAGAGACTATTCGTAAAATTTTAGTGAAAGATTTGGGCAAGGAAAAAGTTGCTTGCCGGTTTGTATTCAAAACCTTGCAATTTGTTTCTTTTTCGTGACAATGCACCTGCACAAAGAGCGTTAGTTGTACAGGAATTTTTGGCCCAAAAGCAAGAGCGTGTTTTTAACCACCCACCCTAATCCCTGAATGTATCTCCCTGTGATTATTTTCTATTCCCAAAATCAGTTACTATCGAAATATTGCTTCTTTGACGATATTGATAACATCTTAAAGGTCGTAACATCGACTTAAAGGGCTTAACAACAGAAGAACTACAGAGGTCGTTCCAGTGTTTGTTTAATCCTGCCACTGCCTGTATCAATGCACAAGGAGCTTACTTTAAATAAAGTACAGGTTATATCTTCAACTGTTGATTTTTTAAATTGGTATGCAACTAGTCTCATTACTTTATTGTCGGACCTTGTTCGTGAGCAAGCCTCGCAGATTTTGG